>JALIRR010007868.1:0-10000 GCA_023091755.1 Montipora sp. Colony 1 RG-2022
GTATTGCATCTATTGCACAAGTAACCTGATTCAATGAAGCAGGATACCAAATTCTTCCCTCTTGAAAAAAGGGCAGTGCAGGAATTGCATTTGCTGATATTAAAGAAGTAAGGGTGTTATGAAACAAGCAGGAATTCAAGCCTGAACAAGAGATTGAAAGCTCTGTTTTCTGATTTCCTCCATAATTTTACTTTGCAGATTTCATACTTGTTTGACAATGCAGCCACTGTCTTCTTTGCAGTTTTTGTATCCTTTTGGGGTGAGTTTTTAATAATTTATTATTGTTGCAACACAGATTAGAGCCATGTTTTCATTAAGCTTGGCTATATTTTTATTGTCCCTAGTATAAAATTCTCAAAAGAGAGAGAGAGAGATCTGTAAAAAAAAAAACTAATAATTGTTCACCCTTTGATCTTAATTTAACTACAGTACCATTGGTTTGGTTTTGCATTTTTACAGCATTTTAGTGATTGGTCACATTCTGAGCCTATCAGAGGCAAAGAGACGGTCAGTTGTAGTTGACTGCAGCCCGCATCATGACTTGCATTTTTCCTCCTATAATTACCTTGTTCTAAGTTTGGCTCATTCAATCTGTGTGCAGGTTATTGGTCAAACTGCCAAATAATGAATTGTCTAGATCAAGAATTCAAATGTACATAATAAAAGACACTGTATTTACAGTGTATAGTTACTGTTACGTAGTGCTTTGGGAGCTTTGGTGCTTCAACACAACTCTATATTAAACTTTAAGTACTGTTTTCTTTTGACTGATGTTGGGCTATTATAAGCAATAGTGAATGTGTGATTCTACAACATACATTACTAAAATTCTCAACTGAGCTACTGTATCAAGCAAGTAATGGAAACTGGCCTATATTTTTGTGTATTTGCATCACAGTTTATTGCTGGTTGAGGTAGTAAGGCCATGTACAGTACAGGTAATTTGGTGTTTCCCAGAAGACAACTACTCTAATTTCATTTGAAATTATTGCTTGTCATTGCCATCAAATATTAAAGTAATAAGGTAACGAACTGTTATAAAGCTGGAAGAAGGTAATCTTAATGGTCTTATGACAAGCAGCAGCAGCCGCCTGCCATTTCCTGTAATGCCACAAACTTGAGGCTTAGGAATCTTTCTACCGTGGAACTGCATAATAATTTGTTCAATACCCTGTGGCAATCCATTAATTTCTTTCCTTTGTTTTTTTTTTATCGAGCTCTGTTTGCTGTTCTGTTTGTTGTCTTTTAGCTGTGTTTTTCTTAGAGTTTTGGAAGAGAAAGGAAGTCACCCTGGCTTATCACTGGGATGTACTGGAGTATGAAGAAGAGGAGGTACAGTGGTCAAAATAGTTTTATTTAGGAGTCATTTTGTTTGAGCACCCTTTTCTTTAGTTTCTCAATGATAAATGAGTTTGAAATCAAATGCTATACAAGTCATCACAATGGAGTATGTCGCACTATACAGTGTATGTGGTCCCTTGCTTAATGTCACAAATCCATACAGTGGGATATGGGTTTTTTTTTGGGGGGGGGGGGGAAGTGGGTGTTTGCATTAAAAAAAGGAACATCCAGTCGGGTGAAGCCTGGCACAGTCCATGTCATGGGGTAAAATAATTTTATGGTTTCAATTCAAAGAACCCTCTGATCAATCGAACTGCATTTTGTTGATACAAAGTCATGTAAAAGAAGCAAATGGATGAGCAAGACATAAAAACCCCTGATTTTATTTGTCATGAGTAAGAAGCCAACTATTGAATGGATTTGAGAAAAAATGATCATCACCTTTTGAAATAAATTTATGCAGTTCCCACTTCAGAGTCCTTACAACCACAGTTCAAATGTATATTGTACATCTTTCATAGAATCCATTCACTCTTCTAAGGGAGTTTTTGAACAAACTTGCAACTGACTACCAGTAGCCCCAGATTGCTGTTTGGCTCAGATGGTAGATAGAGCAGTGTAGTGCAATCTCACACCTGGATTTTTTCAGTTTTGCAATTGCTAAAATTTGCTTCAATAATTGTTGTGATGATCCTTAATTTCCACCAGTCCTATAGAGTCATGACAGCCACAGTTCAAAATGACAATTGTGTCTTTTGTGTAACTAACCCAAACCAACTATTGCAAGGGTACTCAGCACAATTAATTTATTATCAAGGTTTTACAGTTCAACAAGCATTTTGAGCATACAAAATTTTGAGCATACGGAATGTAAAGGATTGTTTCTTATCAGATCCTTAAATCTTCTTTTTGGGTAGGAACGGCCACGGCCTACATTTGCAGCTTTAGCACCCACAGTAGAACGAAACCCAGTGACAGGAATACTGGAGCCTCACTTCCCTGATGAAAAGAGACAACCTCGAATCTTTTCAGGAATAGCTATTGTTATCACTATGGTAAGATATATGGACAACTTTGTATGTATCTGAGCCACTGCTGAAATGATAAATGTCAATACAAATTAATACCCAATCAGATCAGAAGTATCATTCCTGCTGTTGTCTGCATGCAGGAGAAGATTGCCTAGAAAAAGAAAAAGAAAAAGAAAAAGAAAAAACAGAACAAGTAAAATTGCATTTACCAATTCTGAGTGTGGGAAAAATGGCATTTGTATCATGTGGATGTCTTTGACCGTGGGATATTTTACCCAGTCTGAGCCTAATTTAGCTGCTTGGAAAACTTATGGTACCTATTCATGTCTACCTGCTCAGTCCCACAAAAGAAAAGAAAACAACAAAGACGTTTTACTTTTGTGGCTATGCAAATCATTCCCTGATGAAAATCTTTTGATCTTCAAGGATGAAGGTATTGAGAAAGATCTTCGAGAATCCGCTAAAATCCGTGTCAAGATCCTGGAAGATCCTGATTTTCTTGCCAGGATCTTGAAAGATCTTTAAGTATCCTTTGGTTATCTTGACAAGATCTGTAAGTATCTTTTCTGGAATTTTCAAGGATCTTTGTAGATATTGTCAAGAACCGTGACACTTACATGTATGTCCTGCTTCACGAAGCAGTTTGCTCAGCTCGTTCCACACCGTGTGCAGCACGCTTAAGAATACAATTTTTTTCACTTTCAAAAAAGGGAAGTGTAAAACCCAGCTACAGTACGTTGTGCTTTCTCTGGGATAATAATCAATGCCAACACTGTTGATAAGTTTTAAGGAGCAAGGGTCAGGCACAGTCGGTTATTGCGTGGCCTTGGTGGAAGAGGTTCTGAGTTCGAATGCCGGATCTCACATCCAGTGAGGCAGAGATGCCAACAGATACAGAACAGCTGAGTGTTTTGAGAATTCTCTCATAAAACGTGTTTGATTGGGCAAACAGCCAATTTTAAAAAGACAATGTGATTTTATAATGGCTTAATGGGACAGTTCATATGAAAGCTGTTTTAACCACTACTCAATTTCATTGTGATCATTAGTTAAACAGAAAACAATAATGTTTGGATGAAATGAAGCTCAATTCCTTTACAGTAAAAAAGGCCATTACTTTTCTTTGTGTGGGGGTTCAAACATGACCACTGTGAAGTAATGACTGAACTATTTTTTCTTACTTCGTTGTTAAGTAAATTTTTAAAGTTAAATTGGTTGTAAGAAGATTTTCATATGTAAACTTTTTCCAAAGTGACTATTCGTACGGCACCTGTACCTCGACCTATATTTCCCATTCATACGGGAATCATCTTACAATGATTATTACAGGTTCAATAACCGCGCCTTTAATTCTTTTATATACAGTTCAGCTATCAAAGAACGGCATTGATGCCTGCTTAATTTTACAATATACCTCCTTCGTTCGATGTCACCGGCCATGTGACCTGCCTTGTGTTTCTTGCATTTAAGTCTAGGCACCCATTTTAAAACGGTTAGCTTTCAGGGTTTGGGTTACAACCTGTAATAATCACTTTTAGAAGACTCCCGTATGGATAGCAAATATAGGTCATTGTACGGGTCCCGTTCGAATAGCCACTGCCAACTTTTTATCTGTCAGGTTTCACTAGTGTTGGTGTTCATGGTTGGAGTAATCGTGTACAAGCTGTTGATTTACCGTCCGCTGGCAGCAAATCCTTCCACTCGTCAACGCGCTCAACAGATCGCTAACATCACTGGCGCTTTTGTCAACTTGACCATAATCATGATACTCAGTAGGGTGAGTTCTTACAGTCTCCCCTCAAATAAGTTTCTTCCCTTCCTGACTGTAACATTTACAATTCACTGGTAGAGCTATTCTGCAGTGACACACTCATACAAAGCAAGTCTGAGTGCATTTTAAACATTTGTTTCTAAGGATGTCTCATCTAAATCAGTGTATATACATATTTGAAGCGATGATTATAAAGATGAAACGTAGAATGGATTCTCACTCTTAAAATAGATAATTCTACTTGATATGTATCCTCAAATGTATTTCCTTACCTTCCTATTGAAGCCTGCACCTGAATTTTACTTTAACTGTCTAAATGTAGATAAGTGCGAGGATCATTTAGCTCTTTTGCCTTTTGATCTCTCATCTATAACCTACATGTAGCATCCAGGAGCTAATTTATTCACGTACAGCTTGTACAATATTAATTCAGTTATGAACCCAATGAGTTAAATTAAGATTATAAACGTGACAAGGAGGCTGGTACGTGCACTATAAAAAAGGACTAACGTTAGTCAACGACCTTTATGGACAGTTCACTCTCAAATATTTACGTTTCTTTTAAGTGGTTTTTAGCACATTTTGAACAAATCAGAAGAAAGTTTTGGATACGTCAGAGTAAAAGCTTTGTTACATGTAGATCTTTAGAGCAAATTGATATTCTGGTACTCACCCTTCTTATTTTAAACAACGTTTGTGTATTCAGCAAGAAGGTGACAACTCAGTTATTTTTGCAGGTGTACGAGAGAGTTGCACTGGCTTTGACTCACTGGGGTAAGACATTACTCATTCTCCAGCTTTTGCTTACAATTATCATACATCCACACTCGCAATTTATCTCAATGCAGTTGTGGAAAATTCGGCAAAATGTTGAGAGATCATGTTATCAGCCAGTTTCATATTTTGAGTTTATGAAAATCCCTTGTACCTCCATTTTGTGCTAGTTCCAACCGTAACTGCATTTGAAGTTGATTTATTATACTTTCACCCTTCAGAGATGCATCGGACACAAACAGAATACGAAGACAATTTGACGTTCAAAGTGTTCGTGTTTCAGTTTGTCAATTTCTACTCCTCCATCTTCTACATAGCTTTCTTCAAGGGAAAGTAAGGATTTGTTCGTCATAACCTTCTTTTTGTTATACTAATCAACGAGATACGGTGATAACGTATTTTCAATTTACTGAAATGTGATGCTTACCATCTACCCCAAAAATTCTGGAAATTTGGGTTTGGGAAAATGTCACTGGCTTCTTGCCATTGACGCAAAATGTGTGGGTTGACCACACGGCTTGACATCTGCTTTGGGAGTTGATATTGATTTAAAATTGGAGTCATCCATGGGCAGGGAGATTAAGTTAGCTTCTGTTGAATTAATCTAATTAAATGTCCTTGCTGTGGTTTTAATTTTTACGATATGCGATCAAAGTAACAGAGTTTGTGTGTTTTTGTGAAAATGTTTTGCCAGTGTATTCCGTGCAGAAGTTCGAAAGTCTTATTAAATTTTTGTTTGAGTTCGATAAAGTTCTCCACAGATTGTCCTTTGAAGTTATTTTAACCGTTAACAAAATCTTTGTCACCCTTTTTCTTGCTAAAAGTGCCTGAAACCTCGAGTAGAGTACGTTTCTCCGGTATGCTCTCACAAATTTTCTTTTGATTTTTTTTTGCGAGATTTTACTCAGTTTTTCGCACAACCTCCTGGATGAGAGATTTACATACTACGTGTGACCCAATAGAGAATCCGAGGAAATAACTTCGCTATTATGCATTTGTGACTATAGGTTGGTAGGCTATCCTGGACACTACCGCAGACTGTTTGGACTGAGGCAAGAGGAGGTGAGGATAGGAAATATCTTTGAATCTCTGGATCGCTATGGGTTGTTGTCTGTGTTTAGTTGCAGTACATATACTTTCAGTTTCAAAGCAAGAGTCTGAAGCGAATGATATTCGTTTGTGTCTTAAAAGTTACTTCTGTTGGCAAATGTTGCATGGAAAGAATGCGCTGCTTTGTATTATTTATTTATTTAAACGTATTTGAGGCTGAAGTTTCGCCTTAGAGTTACAACGCTCATCTCAGTGAGGGCTCACTTCGGTAAATACATTAATTACAAATGTCAATTCTGTTTCTCCCAAAGGAGCCGGAAAGTGACAAAATTATCTTATCACAACAAGGAAAATCCTTTGGTTTGAATAAAAGAGTCGCGAATGGACGGCTTCATTTGGGTAAACAATTTGTCAATTGACATTGCGTAGCCACACATCCAGTTTTCGGAGAAACGATTTGTCAGACACAAATCACTGTTGAGGGACTGAAAGACGCAGTCCACAACCAGAAGCTGTTGTTAGAAAAGAATAAAGATAACCATTTGTGCTTCTGAAAGTACTTACAAGGCAAACGATCAGCGTGGTTCCAAAAATGGGCATATCAAAGGTTCGCGACAGTATTCTTGGTTTTCACGTGGCGTACGTCATCAAAACTAAAAAATAAGGAATTATCAATCCTTTTGAGATTTTAGTTTAGTTAGTTATTAGACAGCTTTAGACTTGTCTTTTCACAAAGTTTCAGTTTGATAGGGTTTTTCGTCTTGTGATAAAGCAAGGTTGAATTTCTATGCTTTTGCGTGACACGATATTAAAATTGCGGTCGAAATGCTATCACGTAGGTTAAAAAATAGGTACGCATTGCGTACGTGTGGTAGTGCAGTAACACAGCGCTGTATTATTGTCAACTGAGCTGCGTTTTGTCTTCCAGGAGATTCAAGTTATCTTTGCGTAATATGTAGCTCTAATAGTTCATGATATTGTTTTTGTGCCGCATACTATTGTAATGCCATGGTAGATGTGTTAAGTAAATAGCCCCCTGACAAGACATGTGGTTACTAGTAAAATACTAAACCCAGAAAGATTGAAGAAAATAAAAGGGAATTGAGAAACATTGGCTTCGAGGCTGATATGTTGATCATTTCCAAGTTCCCTTACAACTTGTTTTGCACCACAAAGTTAACCGTGCACTATGAGCTTCTGACGGCTTTCTAAGACAAAAGTTCACTGAAGTTAATCCATGTCGGACGGGGTAAGTATTTGGATGGGTGACCTCAAAATATACGACTCGGCAGAAACATAGGACCGAAAATTCAATTTTAACGCTCATAAATGCGAACTAAGCAAGGTACAGATTTTGTTAGCCTGCTTTATGCAAAACAAATATTGATGCAAAAGTAAATAAATATTGATACCCAGGTTTTAGGAAGAGCAGAAGGAAGTTTTCAGGAAATATCGATCGAGCATAAAATATTTTGCCATCAGCAACAAAATTTACGACATGAAAACAACTTAAATAACAGAGAAATATAAAAAGTTATCATCAGCGAAGAATATTTTGGGACATTTTTGCTACGTTCAATTTTTCTACTGCACAAGTAAATCGCAAAATCGAAAGTGACATCGAATTCAGCGGGCGCCGTGATCAAGTTACTTGGCATGTTTACTCGCGAAACAAAGGATACTTCTGTGTCAAAATGATGCCAAGACACCGGGTTTTTGTTTTTGTTGGTTTGTTTTTTTTTTCTTTCGAGTGTTTTAAAGATTGACAAGAAATGTGCGAATTCAACACAAAGATCACAATCGCCCAACTCTTAAGGTTGACCATTGTTTCTCCAAAGTCACAAATTTACTCTCCTAGACGAGGTTATTTATCACCAGGTAATTCCATGGTTTTGGAAATAGCAGCTGCCTTATTATTCATCACATTCACAAATTCCTGCCGATTTTGGGGCTCATTTTGTTGAAACTCAAGCACGCTTCCAAGAGACCTGTTTATGTTCGTGAGTTATGCACGCGCTGCGGGCCTATTGTCACCACGGACTTACATTCTTTACACTCTTACACTCATACACCCGGTGACATAGTTTGCTACCACAAAAAGTGACTTATCCGCTGAGATTTTGCAATCTGAACAGTCCTTGTATCAGAATAAGTACTTACATAGATGTTTATGAGCCCTCAGAGGACGAATACTGACTTTTTATAGCAAAACTAGCCGCCATATTTGTGCCCCTGAGAGGGACACAAACATGGTAGCCTGCGTGGCAAGCGTTCCTGTTTGACAGAAGAGCTTTGAAACGATTTTCTGCAAACTGGCCGCGCGAAAGTTGGGGCAAGAGACTGAGGGAACGCTTGCAAGAAGCCCCTATTTTTGAAAAACGCCCACCTTTTTATGGTTGACTTGACACACGCTGATTGACGTCTTATTAACAAATTAGCCAATAACAGATAACCATGTTAACACAAGTTGGCTTCCGACAAAACAAACCGAGGCACCGAGGAAACACCGAGCGATCAACGCAGGATTTGCCAGTGTGATTTTAAACTTAAATTTGTAACGGCGTCTTCTAAGCCGAGTACGACTGGTTATGTTTCTTCCGAGAATTTGTTTAAACCATCGAAAAGAAACTTACGGAAAAATTCTAGCTGATATTTGGATAGCGGTTGGAATAGAAGTTATCGAAAACAACAGCCAATTTTCAGAACTTGTCAGCAATCCGTGCGCTCGTAAAATACGAAATTTAGAAACATAACTCGTACAGAGTTCGATGGGTAGTAAGTAAGGCCGTTAAATGCAAATCTCCAACAAAGCTGACCATGAAACCATTCAAGAGGTTTAAGTTTAAAACTAACGACGATTTCAGTGCGACTTGCTGGCTATTTTGTTGGTGCAGAGTGGTTGACGAAATGGATCGTACTAAATCTCCTGGAAATTACAGGCAAACATCCTCGCTAGTTTGATAATCCACAGTACGTTTTTGGTAAAATCGTTAGGAAATCGTAGATGAAATAGCAAGTAAAAGTGCTTTAAAAAATCGAATGACTTTACAAAGGAGCCGCTTTCTTCTCACAATAATTAAGAGAAGATTTAACAGGCTGCGTGGTTGTCTTCATCTTGTCTCATCCATGAAGTAGGACTCAAGCTTACATCAGGCAAGGTAAGCAGAGAATTCGACGAATTTCCTTGATCCTGAAACATGTGGATTCTGATAGTTCGCAGGCATTTTATTAAATTAAATTCATCCTGCGTAAATAAAGTATCCTTTGCAAGCGAACGAAAAGCTCACTTCAGTTCAGTCCAAACTTTTCGTCGACAATAAGCGCTGCCAATGTTTTGTTATCGAATCTTTTGCTTTTAATGAATTACGGAAACGCCATAGCGGCTTCAGCTGACTCGTAAACAATATTGAATTTCCCTTGATGGATATTGTCCAAGCAGTCCAGATTTTCATTTAAATTACAGGCTGTCATTCCCATAGAATTTACCATAACCACTTACTTGATCGCGTATTATGCTTTGAAATGGAGAAATCACGATGATACTCGAGAAGCCGGTTCTTCGTTTTAAGTTCTTTTTATTTCGCACTCCGCACATCATGACAAACATCTGAAAAGTTAAGCTTTTTCCGAATCCTGTTGGCAAAACGGCCATTACATCTATACAGTTAAAGAGATGGCGCATTGACAGTTCTTTTTTCCTTTTCAATGTAAAACCCGAGACCCGATTCGCTCAGCTTCGACACACAATTCAAAACCTTCCACATCTTCCACCATTGCCTTTTTCACGCTAGAACTTAGGAGAAATATTTTGCTCCAGGATTTGTCACCTGTCAATCATTGTGACTGTGCCGCACCAATCAGAAGCCCCCGTTCGTGGGCGAACGGGTTTTTCAAAGATAGGGGGTCTTCTTGCAAGCGTTCCCTCAGTCTCTTGCCCCAACTTCCGCGCGGCCAGTTAGCGGAAAATCATTTCGAAGCTCTTTTTGTCGAAAAGGAACGCTTGCTACGCAGGCTACAAACATGGCGTCTCCAT
>JALIRR010007868.1:12500-20067 GCA_023091755.1 Montipora sp. Colony 1 RG-2022
ATAGTACACCACTAAAATCAAATCAAATCAAATCTACGTTGTATCGGCTCTTGCTTAAAACAATCAGTAATACATTTGCATATTTTACACATTTTTCAAACTTAAATATCTCCGGAACCAATGCAGATATTTCCAAACGGTAAACGGGGTTTTTTATCTTTCGTGGAATTCTATATAACAAACCTAAGAAGTCAAGGGGTGAAAATTTGATCATAGTAGCACTTTATTAGACAAAATTAAAAATTAGTTACCTGTCAAATATCTCCTGTCATCATTTTTCGGCTCAATACCCTAAAAGGTACCGGTAAAGCTCCCGCTGTGGACAAGAGGTACCAAAACCGCTTTTTAAACCCCTAAAAGGTACGACGAGCTGAGTGACGCGAACATTCATAATGTCAATTACCAAGGCAACCAACACAGACGAAAAATTGCATTTCCTGAGGCAATCGCAGCATTTCCCAAGTATAAAAGAAATGTAACTAGTAATAGTTGACACTAGAGCTGCCCCCGCGGTTAAGTATAGTTGTACGCAGAATTCAATGTGGCCAGGGCCCAGGTGGAGGAATGACAGAAGGAGCAGCTTTAGCAGAAAACAATAATTATTCATGTTGATGCGGGGAGAGTTGATGCGGGGAGAGAACAATCCGGGAAGGGGGGGGGGGGGGGGGGGCAGAGGGTGCTTTTACTTTCTGACTTATTGGCTTGCGTATGGCATTGTTATATTCACGTTGTACAATTCTAAGCCATGATTGTTTTTTTTAGTGTGCTCCCAGTGGTTGTCTGATGGAACTTGCCCAGCAGCTTGTCATTATTATGGTTGGCAAGCAGACGATCAACAATGTGCAGGAAATTGTTATTCCGTAAGTAGTATGGTTTAAAGGAAGCATCGGACTATCGTGCTCTTTTGAGGACATAAATGAAGGATTGAGCTAACCATTTTAAAAGCACTGTTTATTCCTAAATACCGTGGACCAGTGCGTTAACCAGCCCTAAGATGTTCCTTGTTGCGCTTTGGAGCTTTGTTGGTTTTTTTAGATAATTTGGTTTGATCCATATATACAGGAATATGACATCATGCTGATGGCACGAAATGTCTCGGGTCCTTTTGAGCTCTGGGAACGAGTGCTAACCGTACGAACGCAGTGAAGACGCATTTTTGTAGTCACGTGCGGCCATGCGTATTATCGCATGAATGTAACCGACTGCTTTAGGACGAATCTCGGTCAACGAAAATGGCGTTTTGTGGATTTTTCTCCTTCTGCTATTTTCTTTATTTCACAACTGTGCTTGTTATGAGCTTTTTACTTCTTTTCTCGATTTTATTCTTGTACGTTGAATACTGGCGAAGGAATCCCTAAACAATGTGGTTGGCTTATCAGCTACAACTGAATTCTTATCCTGACACAGCTAGACACTGAAGTGCGTGGTCACCCAAAGTTAAGCCCTCAGTTGGCGGGGTTATTTCTTGAGATGCGTGCCCCTAATGTCATGCTCTGGCATAACAGAAAATTAGCTTGAGCGATAAAGTTTAACTAGGAAAAAACATATTACATTAGACTTCTGAATACATGATACTTTTAATGGAGATGAAGCTACTTATGTCATGCTTTGATTTTACATCAGTTCATATCGTGGCAAAATTAGAAAGTGATATGACATGCCAAACAAATTTACAGCAGGCTTGTGTGCTTGATTTTGCTTGATAAATTTTCTTTCACTGCCCATTTTGTTTTTACGCGGCATCAGTTTTGCTGTGAGCGGGTTCCCTTAGAAGATGTTCAAAATAACTGGACACAGGTGTGACGATAATAACTATTAGTGAAATATATCTAGTGTGAAATTGTTGCATTCCTTTCCAGACTTTATATAGCGTGTCTTAACTAGCGCATCCGTCGTTTTCACTTTCAGTTTTATATTTTATATATGTTGAAGTTTCTTCCGCTGAGGTCCAGGTCTTCGTCTCCGATATACTTTTTAACATCCCGCTTGTTAGAACACTCTTGAAGGTCTTTCTTGGGCATGTCTTTAATTTCTACCACATAAGCTGTTTTGTGTTTCTGGGTTTTCATCATAGATGGCACATGGTCATCATAATTATTTCGAACAAGACTTTCAGTGTTGTTTTCTGGGCCCAGCCCTGTCAAGTACACGCCTGCAAACGGAACATACTTGTCACTTAGTTTCCTAAACTGGTAAATTCAGGGCCGTACCTAACTTTTTTGTCCAGGAGGGAGGGGACAAACGAACTTTAAACAACTATAAATTAGTAAATTAAGAAACAAAGTCAGGGAGATTCCTGATAGTGAGGCTCTTCCTTTTCAGAAATACCAAAGCAAAGAAACAGAGCACCTTACATTATCGTCACAGTAAAATGTCACAGTTTAGTTTTTTATTTTTCTCTAGGCCATCATTTCTTTCCGATTGCGTGTTCAAGATGTTTCGTCCGAGTTGTACCGTTTGTTCTCTATTCATTGTATTTGAGATTACCTTTTCCACAAAGTGCGTCTCTCATGGTGTCAGCTGATGCTTTTATCTTCTTGTCTTTTTTAATGCCGTTAGCCCCTTCCTCGCTTGTGTAGTGAAATACAGTCTAGGAAATAACAATCAATTGCAAATAGTTATCATTCTACCTAGATACTATGGCGAAGCAATTTTAGTCTAGAGTATTTTATTGATTTCATTTGCCTTCAAAGGGAACGCATTTTCCCCGCACTAAAGTTACATGCCAGAATATAGCTCAACATAAATGCTCCTGGAGTGTCTGTTTTGTCAACCCGCAAATCATTTACACAAATAGACCATTTTACAGTTGTAGCTAAGTTACCGGGCCTAAGAATGGAAGCGAGGTTGCCGGTGACCCTGTTTTGATACAAACCTTCATGCTTTTCTAATGTTAATATGGACTAATTAGCATTACAACAACACAATTTACATGATAAAAGTAGTGGGGGCTGTATCAGTGCAAGGTCACCGGCAGCCTCGGAGCCATTCATAGGCTAGGTCGCTGAGCAAACAACTGTAAAATGGCCTATTACTTACCTTTCGTGTTTAATCAGGATGCTAGCAAGTGTGACGCTGAGTCTCCCTCGCAGGCCTTCGGTTTTGTCACGCGTTCCTTCCACACGAAACCCTGCTCAATCGAAAACCATTTCCGCCTTAGCGGATTACGGAACAATCAGAGGCCGTTTTTCAGCTTTCTTTGGAAACACTGTTTGTATAATTTATTGATTATTTTGGTGGGAGGCGTTTTGCAGGAATTGCTCTTCAACGCAATATTCCTTAACCTGGGGCCGACTTTCGAGGAGGAGGAACAAACGAGCCCCAAAGAAGGTCTGTGAGGAGACCAAGTGTGCCCGGTTTGTGCAGCGGTGAGATCACTCGCCGTTCCGTCAAGCTGGTTCGGGTTTGATTTCCGAACTCGGCGTCATATGTGGGTAGAGTTTGTTGGTTTTCTACTTTGCTCCGGGATGTTTTTCAGCGACTACGCCGGCATCTTTCCACTCATCATTCTCGTTCCCAGAGCTGCGATCCTCTTGGCCAGCGCCTCTCGATCCGAGGCGCTGGCCAAGAGGATCGCAGCTCTGGGAACGAGAATGTCCACTCATTGAAAACTAGCAATTGAATTGTTTTAATTTCATTGAATATGACTTAGTTTAGAAAAGGGAAGTTCCTCATCTGTCGGATAGTTCAACATAGTCAAACAAGATAGAAGGCTTACAAGGTCACAAAAACAGCAAACATTTGCTTTTGAATTCGATTCTATTTTTGTATACCAGAAATAAGCTAAATTCTGCCTCAAAGATAATAGTTACAATCTAGAATTTAAAATCCGATGTCAATTTTTCGTTTCGCTTTCGTGGTAATTTAAAATTGGCTGCGGTTCGAAAATTAGAAACTGAAAATAAATTCAAAATTCCGTTTTCCTAAAGCGGAGGAAAGCCAAAACGAGACTAAAGCTTAGTTTTTCTAAGATGCAACAAGTGTAGTGTCACTGACTTTGGAATAAAAAGTCTTTTGAATTGTTCTCATCGAAGGGAAGTAAAAAAGGTCTCTTAGCGTTGAGACAAAAGAGTATTTTATTAAGTCGCCTTTATGAAATAGGTCAGGCATTATAAAAACAAATTGCGATTTTGAGACGGCAATACCACATTATATTGACGGCTAGTTGGAAGAAAATATCCAGAAATTATTTAAATATTACATTTAGCTTTTCACAGTGGGTGTTAGATTGGAATAAATTCTATTTAAGGTTTTCACGTTGTACGTTCTGGTGTTTTCACGTACTAGTCATGACGGTTTTCGGTCACTTCGAAATTTATGCCTTTGATTGCAAAGCTAAATGATATGGTAACAAACGATTGATCTGTCTCTTGTACTTTCATTTTCACTTTGTTTTATGAGTTGATGTAAGATTTATTTCGGGCACAAAATGCTTGTTTGAAAGATTTAAGTTCGTAATGTTGTACGGAAGTCGATAAATGAATCAATTGTTGAGATGGGTAATGAAAGTTTACGCCAACCGGGGCATTCCGTTCATAAGACAAATCATGTTTCGATTCAATGCCGCAACTCATTTTTGAGTGTATGTTAAAGTCGATTTCAGGATCGCCACCTTTGTTCCACGATAAGGAGAAGAACGATTGTGGAAATTCGATTGTGTTTCTTCGTCAGTTTAGTCCTGGTCCTGCTATACCACGAGACAACCTCAAGGAACAATCGGTCGCACGCCGAAGTTGCGTATAAATCTTCACCGTGTCGTTTGTTGCTTTGTATGCGTATATGTTCAATATATGTATCATGAAATCTGTCTTCTCGGAAAGGCTTCACACGACATCCAGGCTTTCGTAAGTTGGCAAATGAACTGTGTATCAATAAAGTTAATTATCACGTTTTGAGTGTGAAATCTAGAAAATCGATTCACTTTCTCTCTCCACACACAATGATACGAAGGAACGCATTTCAAGCGATCAGCGATGATTGTCTATGCGCAAAAACCGAGTTTGCTTGTGATCAAAAACCGAGTTACGTGAGCGAAGGAACTGCCTTACCGTTGTCTCCCCGTTGTCTCCCATTTTTCAGAGCCTTGTTAAGGTAAGAATCAAACCAAACTACAATGGCTGGCAAACACGACACGTTACGTAAGACTGACTTGTTAAGTTTCACTTCTTCCTCTTACGTCATACCGGATCACGTGATGTCGCACTTAAGGTTGGCTCCATATGGTTATTCGTGTTCATTTGCCACGCGCTTGTACCCACTCTCGACGGGAATTTTCGCATTGCTCTTAATCGCATCTCTCTCAAGTCTATCGAAATAGACTTCTAAAAGACAGAACTACTCATTTCAACCATCACAGTTAAGTTTACGGAGTTTTACTAGAAACGAGATGCTTCCGTGAAGCATACACTGGGTTGCCTGTGGTACGTGTTACAGAAAATCAGAAGGCACTGAATTGTGTGTTATTGAACTACAGCATTCCAGTCTCTCAAGAATAACAAATAAAAGAGAAGCGAGAAACATTGGATTCTGGGCTGACATGTTGATAATTTTCAAGTTCCCTCACAACTTCTTTTCACCACAAGTTTAAGCGTGCCCTCTGAGCATCTGACAGCTTTGTAATACCAAAGTTCACTGAAGTTAATCTCTCTGTCCAGCGGGGTTAGTGTTTGGATGGGAGTCCAAAACAATATACCCCTCATAAAACAGAAGCATCGGACCGAAAATACTATTAACGCTAACAAATGCGAACTCAGCAAGGTACATATTTTGTTAGCTTGCTTTATGCAAAACAAGAACATCATTCTAAAAGCTTATTCTACGCAAAAAGTAGGTTCTGGAGGTAATTTTGAGAGTGGAAATCAAGGTTACGCGGCAGACGGCAAATACAAACTCACGATTTAATTAAGTTAACACACCAGAAAGACGCTAACCTCATTTTGACAAGAAAATGGTTTACTATTGCCATAAAAACTATCCAGTTAAGCTCGCATATCATAAAACATGATGAATTCATAAAGGCCACCTTTTCCAGCGAACAATTTTTTGAAACAAACAACATATTTGCTATTAGAGGCAAAAAACCCCTTCTATTTCATTACGTGCGTGAAGAGAAGAAACTCAGTCGTGTCAAATATCTGCAATATTGCAACAAAATAAATTTCAGGATCAAACCGTTTCCATGAAGAACCTTTTCCTTGAATAATGAAGCACAAAATGCACGACAAGCTTTCTTTCAAATAATTCTTGGCTGTTACATTTCCAATAATTTTTTTTACCTGAAGACTGTGCAGAGGTGATCGCAGATCCACGTACGGTGTTCGATTCGTTCAATCGTTCTCTGTCTTTGTTGAACCCATAAGTTACCAGAGAATTTTCCATTTGGTTTCAGTGTTCTACATAACAGCACACTTTGTTAAATATTATTTTACAAGTACAGCTCACTTTGATTTCGGCTCGACGGACGATAGATTGTTGTCGAAGTCCATTACTCGTCGCTTTTGAGATTCCAGGTTGGTTTTTCACCGCCTGTCTAGTTTATCCAACTGACTTTCCGTTATTGATTCCACTAAAACGCCATTCGCGTTACATGACTTTCGACGTCATTGCAGGCTAAGTTAATGATTCTCCTGTGTCCATCAGAGAAATCTACGCATTTCCACTACCCTCTCGATCCTAAGAAAATACGCGCAGAAGGCTCTATGCACAAAGACACCACTTACCAGGGAAGTGACAGGCAAGACTTTTACCGACACGGAAAATAAAAAAATAAAATAAATTAAAGGGAAAAATCTACCAATTTTCCGACTGGGATTGCCATACGGCAACCCAGTAATTATACCTCTAAAGATAGGTGGGTTTACAGTGTTAAGTTTATTTTGGGATGTTACTAATACCAAGAACGGGGAACGGTGAACCGGGAACGGGAGCCTGGGAACGAGTGTACAGCGGTAACCCGCCTGAGAATTCAAAATGGCGGACGAAACGACGTTTTCAAACACTGATTTTATCGCTAGGTCGCGTTGTCGACTAGCTTTTATTAAAATATTGCCTAGGCGAAGCCACGAAGCCCAGTATTCCGTGGTGAGTATTTCAAGTCAACGTTTCTGCAATGGTTGCTACCATTTGTTTTGACGATCCTCTTTTATTTTCCTTCCTGAAATCTGCATCTTCCGGCAGAGTTAAGTTATGTTGGTGTTCGCATAAGCAGCGAGGAGGTAACAGCTTAGATCAACAGAAATGAGGTACGAAACGTAATAAACAGCCTAGTTATTCAAATTACTACATGCAGATATCTACTTACCTTAACCCAAAATAGCATCAAGAAGATATCTTTGTATCGATGAATAATCTTGCATGTAAACAATCGAGAAATCAAACATTGACAGAACTTTTCAATGGATCGTTTTCACGTGACGTCATCATTTTCTAAAATCCAAAAGTAAAGAGCCACGAAAGTTCTTATCCTCATCAGGCACAAGAGGCAGTAAATTTGTATCCATTTGCAATTTTAAAGCTATAATAACGTGCTTCGTTTGGAAACCAGAGCATTTTGAATTTCTAAATACAT
>JALIRR010007869.1:12500-15000 GCA_023091755.1 Montipora sp. Colony 1 RG-2022
AGAGACAAAAGAAAATGAAAATGAAAAGAAAATGAACTTGACTTTATTTGTTGAAAGGTTTTGATGATGGTGTGACAGTGAAAACCGCAAATAGCAAAAACTGTGCGTGATCGTGGAGACCGTAAAGTTAAATTGATGCCAAAGGGCAGATTTCAAAGTGAATAGGGGTAACTCCCGTTACAAATTTTGCTTACAAACGAGATTTATCATTCGATCGATTTTCCATTAAACTTTCCAAGGTGAAACAATCGGAAATGTGTTAAGAGAGTGGCGGCTATCGCAGCTTAAGAAATATTCCCGAGTATAAATACAATACTGTGTATATTGTACATTTATTTTAGTATTGTATTTATTTATGTCAGGGACACCTGGGAGAACAGATTGCTGAAGGTGCTCCCTGGTTAAATAAAGCTCATTATTATTAACTTTTCCTGTGTTTTAGCTATTCGGTCTTGTTTTTCCCTGATTGAAATCAGATAATTACCTAAGTTGATGATAGGTTGTTTCCTTTGTGTCGGAATGTCACAGTCAAAGGCCATTCTCTCCGACTGTGAACTCAGGAAAGAACTGATAGAAAAACCTGATCGACCTCAAAAATTTGACCCTTAAAAATTTGTTCGCACGTGTCTTATTATTATTATTATGAGCAAATAATTGGAAAGTGGAAAGGTATGGTAATTAAATAACTGATTCGAGCAACCTCAAAGAACGCCGGATCACCTTATTTGCTGAGAACTTGATTTCCCCAAAGTCTGATTTTGTAGTGATTTTTAAAGTGAAGTCAATCCAGGTAAAGACCTACGCAGTCATCGTAGTATTGCATGGGAGACTGTTCACGCGTGTGTAAACGCACAGCGCCCCCTCACGCGCTCACGCTAGTTTTCATCGCTTACCAGTTTGCGTTGAGAATAGAAAATGAAACGGCTAATGTTATGTTCAGGCACATATCATAAGTGTTAAATCATAACTTACTCATTACGTCGTTTTTTTTTAGAGGTGAACTAATAAGTTATATCAGTATACGGTTTGTTTTCAGATTGGACTTGAAAACTTTCCTTTTCAGTGAAAACTATGAGCTATGCAGTTAAAAGGTTTGAAACATCTAAAAGGAAATGCATTGAAAAAAATGGCGGAAAAACATTCTCATGCTAATTTGTGATGCTATTCAGTACTTTTTAGTCTCGGCGTAATTACGCTGTTACTACTTGATCCCGAAAAAAAATTGAGGAATGGCATGGAGGGTGGAATGGTCTGGATAGAGAAATGTTGTTTCTGAAGAGTGAGCTAGCGCATAAGACTGAAATAACTATTTGTCGGCACGAGATACAACAAGGGCCTGGGTTCCAGGCCGGGGGCATCATGGGCAACGATGTAAGGGTATATAAGACCAGGTATAACACGTGGTTGTCATCTAGGCTTCCGAACCAAGCGCGTTCTTTCGTTTCGTTTAATTTTTTCTTTGTTTAGTTTTCTTTTCTAGGTACCATGCATCCAGTGTGGTAGGATCGGCTGTTGTCATTTCCTTTTTGTAAAGCCTTCGATCGTAGGATGGGCTTCTAATCGCTTGGAGCTTGAGCCTTGGTTCCTACCCAGATCTCCTGGACATTTTTTCCCCACAGGGGTTTTTTCTGGGAGGTTTTTTCTGGCCTCCGTTCAAACCGCATTCGCTTTGTTAGTGGTTGCTCAGCTCTACTAGTTTTTGTAATTTACGTTTATATTGTATTTTACTTATATTGTACGTCTGAGTTGATGATCCCCAGCCTAACAGGCAGCCTGATTGGCACAAAGCTTATAATGTGAGCTTATTTGGTCAAGTAGGCCAATATGGCCTGTTTATCTTATAGTCAAATGCAATGACGGAGCTGTTGTTCTCCAGCCTAACTGGTACGAAGACTGATTGCTTGTTCGGAGTAGTAGGCTATATATTTTGCGCATTAATTAAAGTGTTGTGGCTCATCAGCCCTATTGGCACTTGTAAACGACCTGTACGTGCGGGGATAGCTTTATCCTTGATTGCTTTTCAAGGATTTGTTACGTAGTAAATTGTTTGCGTTATATAGAGTTCGGGTTGGTTCTCGCCAGGCGCTAAAAAATAAACTTATCTGGTTCAGCGATGCTGTGTTGCTATTTGTTGTGGAGTGGAGACAAAGTTTAATGTGAAGAGCGCTTTTATTCAAATCATTTTACAGTGCAATGCGCCTTCCCGTGGCCACCCAACAAACTTTCACATTTGACGATTACGTGTAAATGCATCAACTCAACAACCCATGCAACGGTGTTCAACTTACAACTGTGCGAACTTTCCAATCAGGCTGGACTGTCAATCAAATTCACACATCCTGATTGGCGGACAATTTCTAAAAAACTTTTTTAGGTGGCCACGGCACAGTTAATCGAGGGACTGGTTATGAAACCTTAAAACCTTTCAAAAGCGAGAACATTGTCGCAATCGATGTTGAATTGACCGAGACCCTGCACAATCTTTTGTTTTCGCCTCGCG
>JALIRR010007870.1:0-20060 GCA_023091755.1 Montipora sp. Colony 1 RG-2022
TTAAGAATCCCAACTGGCCGGAGGCAAACCAGTTGGCTATTTACAAGCGCAGTTGGGAAGTTGAACCAGGGACTACCAGGAACAAATTCAGCGAGTGGTCAGAGCGGGTCTTGAACCCGCAATCTCCCGATCTCAAAGCAAGCGCCCTAACCACTGGGCCACACTGCCTCCTATAATTATGATCAAATCACTGATGACCTCAGAGCCTACGTTTCACATTTTACCAGCCTGGACTGTGATATCTGGGAATGAGCTTTTACGAGCTAATCGTTATTAAAGTTTCATACTTTCCAATAACCCCACGTACAATAAATGTGGAAAATTGTAACATCCATTGATTTTACAAACCTCCTTGTTGCGGACGCAATAGAAGAGAAATACCAGTAAGCCCTGGAATTCAATATGAAATGTTACATCAAGTAATGCATCTAACTCTCGATCTTGCATGAAAGAAGCGATAGAAAGGACTCATTTGGAGAATAATATCAAGTGACTTTTCGTTGAGATCGTTAAACGCATTTGTACTATTGGACTACGAGACGATGAGGCTGTAGTCGCCTGAATGTGTACGGGAGAGAAAAGGCCGAAAAGGAGAACCTCATATCAGGAGTAATTCCTTGGCACAACCTTGCGCCATGTGATGAAGCGCTAGAGCAGTAGCCGACAAACACCGCGAGATCAGAAAACCCCTCATGAATAGCATAATACTCAACCCTGTCGAGACTAAATCAGTCCCCCTTGCCGGTTCGTTCTTCTTCTCTGGATAAAGAGAAAGTGTGACCAACTCTTACTAGCATAAAGGTACTGCGCAAAATTTGTCCTTACAACCGGTGCGTTTTAGTATTTCACTGCTTTGTATGATTTTCGCCCCGAATTTAACAGATAAAAAGTTGCTTTCTTTTGAGACTGCTAGGAAATCTATACTTCTTTCTGGAGCAAACTCTGATTTGCCTGATCTGTAAAACTGGTACATGTTGCAAATCAATATTCTCGCATTTGAACTAGACCAAGCATGGAATTGACGCTGATTTGGCGATTTCAGTGCATGCGAGAGCGCCAAGCGCATGCGTGTTCAAGTCTCATGTACCATGTACAACATAAATGACATTGAATTGATCCTCTTTGCTAAATTATCATTTTCTCTTAAACTACTAAACAAATTGACTGAGTTTCTCAAACCTGTAGGGTATAAAACACGATAAAGACATAATGGAAGATTTTGTCTTCTGTGTTGTTCACGGCCAGGATTCCAAAGAACCACGTTAACACAATGGCCAGCATCATCACAAGGGAAGTCACCAGGCGATCTCTAAAATAAATAACAGACCATTACAACCCACATTTCAACAATGTTCATATTTTTAATACGAATCACGTTGTTGAGCCCGACGCAAAAATTAGACATCGTTCAAATGTTAGGTTTCACAAACGACACCAATGAGGGGAACTTTGGATTCAAGTTTCTAAATATTTCAATTCAGAAGCTCATAAACTTGAAGCGTTTAATTCTGGTTCAGAGCTGGGGTTTTTGCAGTTTAAAAAATTCCTTATTTGGATGTAATGTAGCTCGTGCATTTTCCCGCGCATGCAGCATCGATCTTATTTTGTCCATATTTGGGCATAAAATTGGTGTCTCAAAATCCCAAGCTTTGTTCCAAGGAAAAGAGTCGCAAGTTTCACGCTTCAAGGTCATGTGTGTTCTGGTCAATTATGATGGTTGAACTTTACATGAAGGGCACTATTACGGGACTACAGTATGTGGAAATGCGAAAGGCTGCAACTTTCCTTAAGGACGGTGCCTGCTATTGTTATTGCGCATACTTTCCGCGCATCTCGAGATACTCGGATTTCCTATGGGTGGTGCATATTAATACAGGGATACTGTTGCACGGTTCAAAACTATGCGGAGAAAGCAGAACTTAGCAAGATCTCTTGGTATCCAAAAAGAAAATTGGGGGTAAACATGCATTTTTCAGAGATAATTAAGCTTCAATTTGGAAAAGAACGCCATACATTGCTTTGTATTTTGAAGCTTTTTACAGATATTGTTAATTAATTATCTTCGAAAAATGCGTGGTTACCCCCAATTTTCTTTTTGGATTTCAATAACACTTGTTAAGATCTCCTTTTCCCGCATATTCAGTAAACCGCGCAAAAATACCTTTGAATTAGTAGGCACCTCCCTTAAATGTCAAAAACCCAGGTTATTTGTAGACCGTCTAAAAATATTCATGGCTTTCCTTCGTCACTTTGCAAAGGAAAATATCATCCGTGCTCCATGTCTCACTAGCTTGTTCTCAACTTTGGAATGACTTTTCGAGTGATTTGAACGCACTTCTTTGGTTTTTTTGATTGATAAGAGCACTCTAGAAAGTGACCCTACACTTACTTTGCCCTCTCCAGTCTTATATCATCTGGGTCATCTTGCCAGGTAATGACTTCTTTCAGGATAAATGCGCGAACGACAAGATTCAGCTGAAAAGATGAATCGTGTCACAAAGATAAATACTTAATGCTATAATAACAAATGAAACCTTATGTTGCCCTGTCAATTGAACGTGGATCACAACATCTTGGTGTTTGTCTTCCATTTCGTTCGTTCTTCGATTCCACTGGGTATATGAAAGCTATAATATGGCGCAGAGATTGCTTGAAGAACCGTCTACTTGTAAGTTCTGCCTTTGAATCACATCGGTCTGGGCACAACAAGTCAACCATTGTTCATGGAATCTCCATTAAATTTCATTGGCAAATTCATCTACTTACCACAACGAGAATCAAGACAGGAGCGCCGAAAAACCAAGCCTCATTTCCACGGATAAACATCCAACAACTGCAAAGTTCACAAACAATAGATGCAAACAGTCAACTATGTAAACTTATCAACAGACTTAACTGATTAGAGTGTAATGTGAAGTGCTAAGTTTCTACCCCATAAGAACCATGTGAGCGTTAGCCCTACTGATGGAAATGGGCAGAGCAGCGGTGATCTAACCCGAAGGTCGTGGGTTCATTTCCCACCCTGGTCAGAGTTTTTCTCTGTCCTTGTGTGGGCCCCTTTCCATCAGTAGGGCTAACGCTCACATGGTTCATATGGGGTGGAAACTTAGCACTTCACATTACACTCTAATCAGTTAAGTCTCTTCATACGTAAGTGCTACACAGCCAACGTTTGCAAAAACGTGATCCTTCCTTGTATGTAAACTTATCGCCTTATATGGACAAAACAAACTTACAACTAAACAAGTGGGTAAATCTTTTTGCTAAAAGTTATCATTTTCTTCACCTTTAAGGCAGTTAAACCAAGAAAAAATAACTATGTCCTTGTGATCGCCTTGTTTTGATTCTTTGCTTGTCTGTACGTCTGTTTGTTGACAAGTAAGATCACTAATCGACTTACAATTCACTTCTTTCCGGACTGCCAAAGTGAGGATAGCTGAAATCTGCACATGCGCTGGCGAATGCGACTGGGAGACCTGAAGACAAAGATTTAATATTGGACTTCCTGTTTCTCCAATTAAAAAAACAACAACAACAAATGCTGTGACAACCTTTAAGTTTTTTCTTCTGGACGTTTCCAAAAAAAATTACACTCAGTTTCTCCAAGGCTGATAATCGCTTATCTTCGCATTATAGAAGAGTGGCCATTTCAAATCTATTTTACACTTGTAAGGAGCCAATCAGCTGGAGTCTGCATAAGTATTACACCCTTGAGTCAACCGTATGATTGGCTATGGTGAAAACACCCGCTAAAAACCGAGAATTCGCCACTTGGATGAGATAGTCTCGCATGCGCAGTCTTGAATGGACTTCAAAAACACCGATGAAATGTGTAAGTATGTGCATTATCATATGCAACTCCGCAGTATGGAAACATGGTGAGAGACGGGTAAAAAACTTGTTAGACACTTACCCCACCCCACAGAAAAGTAAAAAACAATGGGAACAGTATTCTTCTCGTTGAAAAGAGGTTTCAGGGTTGAGTAATAATGGAGTCCTTCCATGAGTAACCAGCTGAGAGCTGCCAGTTCGAAAAGGTGAACAAATGGACTGACAACTTCACATGTTTTGGGCTTGGAAAAAAACTGTGGAGACATATTAAATGAAAACGTTTTAAAACAATGTGACGAGGAAGAAAGAAGCAAGAACTAGTTACACATAGCTGTTTTATCCCATTATTGTGCTGTAAATACATTTCAACTGCGTGATCCGTGTTAAAACACATTATTATATGGCTAGTGTTTCTGGCCGAGCAGTTAAGTGCTAGGGTTATTAAGTAGTTGAGAATTTTGCTCTCGTATTAAAGGCAAGATCAAGAATTGGTTTTCAGAACATTCAATTTGAGAAAAGCATTTTGTATAATTAACAGAGTTTCTTATTACTAAGGCTCTTGTTTTAAATCGACTTTAAGGTGGGCAGGCACGAGGGGTCATGTTGCAGGGACATGTTGCAACGACATGTTCAAGCGACAAAAAACCTATGTAGTGCAGAGACAAAATCACAACATGTGCACACACATGAAAATGTTGCGGGTACATGTTTTAGGGGTGTGTTGCAGCGACATGTGAACTGATACTATTAGAATTGTGTAACACAAATTTGGGGTTATTTTGTCCCCGCCACGTGTCCCATGAAGTTGAACTTCCCTGCTACATCTCGCCTCAGTGTGCACTACACAAGTTTTTTGTCGCTCCAACATGTCCCTGCAACATGACCCCTCGGGTCTTCCCACCTTTAGAGGGTAGCCCGGAAATCTAGTTTCTCTCTACTAGCATGCTGCTATCCATGCACTTTGCGGCTGGTTGAAAAATTGACCTCAAAAGTTAAAAGAAGCTTGATGATCAGCGAAATATTTATAGCCTTAAAAACTGTCAAAATTATAGTGTAGCAAAAACGCTAATGAGCCCACATAATCACGTTACCTTTGAAAGTTCGAAACCACAATTACGCATTCAATCAGAGTATTATAATGCTCGGTTATCAACCTCGTCCCCAGGCCGCTTTTCCCTGGCTTTGGGTGGGACGGGTAAAGGGAAAAGCGCCCTGGGGACGAGGTTGGTTTGGTTATGATTTCTTGGGAGATTGATAAAATACGATGAGTTAATCATGCTATTAGCGCAGCCTGGAATGTTTTCAGGCAAAGATTCCTCTATCAGTTTGGCCATCCCTTTTTTTTTTTCGTTTAGCGTCGAATGAGTTTCCTGATATTGGGTCGGTCGGTCGGATTGAAAAAAAAAACTAAAAATAAAAGAAGAACTCTCGGAAATTGGAGGCCTGGTACCCCAGCATCATTGCTGTGGAGCCTGGAAACAACAAATCAGTATGGCGGAAAAAGTGGTTGTTGTCATTGTAAAATTAAGACAACATGGGAAAAAGAATCCACCACCGAAATTCTTATGCGACATAAAAATGGTTTAACTGCGTCGTTAATTTTTTTTTCAGTTTTGAAAATGCCAAAACAATGGGCGGTCGGACAACGCTAAACGGAGAAAAAAATAGAGGATGGCCTTTGCAGTAGAAAAATCGTGCGGAATGAGAAAAAGACGAGCTAATGGCGCGTGTATACAAGAAAGAGTTGCGATGTTTCGCGTGCGTCTCCAATCCACGCCCACACTAGTCATCTGCGATTGCGTTTCCTTTTGTTAACAGACCTTTCATTTGGAAAAAGAGGAGAATAGAGTGGAAAGGAATGATTTAGAGTACTTCCCTTGGAAAAAGACAACTTTCTTACCAGGTTATCGTCCGTTGGTAGGCCGATAAAGAAAATCAACTGGCTTAGAAGGAGTGAAACATCGATATTGAGAGCAATGCGAATGCTGTCCCACTGATGATAGCTGAAAAGCGAAAAACAACCACTTTTATAAATTAGGTAGTTTGTTTTTATAATTTGCTTTATTTAGGCTTTCATTGATGTCACACAGTTCACAAAAAAGAGCAATTTTTATTTGTTGAAAGTTTTTAAGGTATAATTTTAAGGTACTGGGGGGTGGGGGGAAATGACAATAAGGATTTGAATGTGTTTATTCATAGAACCCATTAGAACCCACAAATGACCAGCTCCCAACGTCTCAATAGCTCAGTTGGTTAGAGGGTCGCACCGGTATCGCGAGGTCACGGGTTCAAATCACGTTGAAGTCCTGAATTTTTCAGGCTTCTCTACGCAATTGCAAAAATTGCGTTCATAACTGCGAGGATCATAGCTTCACTCGATGGAGTTGATAATGTAAATTGACCACCGTACAGAGATTCTAAAAGCTGACGATTCGAGCGTTAGCCCTTCGTCAGAGAGATCGAGGAATTATGGGTTGTGTGTCGTTTTATAGCAGAGTAGGAGCCACGCTATTTTTGGTAACATGGCAACGTGAAAAATAGGAATACACTAGTTAAATGAAAAGCGTTTGTTAATACCGTGGGGTGCTGATTTGGAAGATAGGGCAATCAGGATTGCCTGATTTGGAATATGGGGCAATCAGGATTGTTATTAGGAAAACTACTTTGGAGATGAGGCAGTTAAGGCGACAATTTCTTCCTGAATTCGATAGGTAAAGCTATGGAAGTACAAAAATTGGGGGGCTCTTTCATTTCCTGATTTGAATTATCTTACTTGATGACAATGGCCACGATTGCACAAATGAGAAGACCCAGGATTGAAAAAGATCCCATCACAGTAGCCACAGTGACAACCATCTGACGCGCTGAATTATCTGACTGATAACACGCATAAAAACAAAAACAGATGATTATGACGAGTACTACAGAAACGTTGAACATTGATTGCAGGAGTAATTCCAGGAGCGTTTTAGGGCATGTTCCAATGGAGGCGGGGGACAACGGGTAGGTGAGGTACCCCGCCTTCCCGTAGTAAAAAAAAAAGGTAGCCTTTACATGCAATATTAAAAGCCCCGGGGCGCTGGGGTGAGGTTTCCAAATGTTCAAACTAAAGATAAATGCCCTAATGAACAACATCACCCAAGTCAAGGGGGGGGTGGGTGGGGGGGGGTATCCCACCTTCAGCATCTACTTGGAAAAAACTCACCCCACCTAAGCGTGTTACCCGGCCCGGCTGACCGAATAACGCGCCTCGGTGAAGTACCCCAAAAAGGTACCTCAAAAAAGAGAGATTGTATGGAGAAGTTGTTTAGCCCACCGAGGCGGGGTGCCTCACCTACCCGAGGCCCCACCTCCATGTGAACACGCCCTTAGTTTGACCATAATATTATTTCGCTTCGTGTGATTGACCTCTTTTTAAAATCTGCCAACCAATTAGCAGCAAAAATTATACCCGCATGTTTGTTTTTTTTTCCAATCAAAGGTAGGATCTTCCCAATGAAATGGTCCTTAGAAGTTTAGGAGAACTTATCACAGAAAAGATCTTGGCACCAGGGCCAAGTACAACTTCTTTCATAAAAATTGAATACAGAAAACACAAGCCGCTCAAATCATCCTCCCGCTCCAAGATATCTTTCTCCCTCCTTCAATAGAAACAACTTATAACATAACGTCGGCCGCAGGCTTATACTTCGAGGTCGCACTCGTCTTGTATTATTTCAATAAAAACTGAAATGCTTCGTATAACATAAAAATTGGCCACACCAGCTTTGCTCAACATTAGCTAACATTCTTCAGATTTGTCGTTTTTACCTTCTCGGTTACTTTGGATATCAGAGCAAACGTCGATAAATACTTAGTCCTGCATGTAGTTTGTGAGCTATGGGTTTCCTTTACGTCGCAGCCATCTTTAGACCACAACCTAATAAAAGGCGAGAAGATAATAATCGAAAGCTACTGCCATTGTGAAGATCCTGTACTCTACGAGATATCTCGAGAGTTTCAGAGCTAGATGAGTCGATTTTCAGAGGAACGCTCCTTATTATTATTATTTTTTTTTTCATTGGTGTTTTTCAAATTATGCAGTGGTTGCTGGTTACGTTTAGTGAGGAACACTGCAGATCATGTTACATGGTAGGCTGCGATTTTAATTGGACATACGACACTATCCAGGTGATGTGGTGACGTAATTCGGAGGACTGGGGAGAAACATTTTAATGCCGTATCCCACAACCGCGCGGCTTTATTGGCAGAGGCGAGGCTAGATCTCGTCGAATCTACTTCAATGTTCATTCAGTAACAGGAAATGTGGTAAACACGGAATGGTCTGTTGAGTTTTGGCGATGGAAATACTGCAGGGAATTTGGATACAAAACCTAAGGCCGCGCGCGGTTGTGGGGTACGGCGTTCAAATTTTTCTTCCCAGTCCTCCAAATTACGTCACCAGTTCACCTGGATATGAGCAAGTGAAATTTGTGCTCCTAGGCGATTCAGTTGGTGTGCAATTATCCCTAGAGCCTATAAGCTGTAATATGTAGATTTAGCCAAACCTAAAAGTGGAACTCACGGGTTATTTGTTCTTACAATTGCAATAAGTTAACCTGGCTTGAGCCTACAATCCAATCAAAACCCAGCATCTGATCTTGAGCTCGCAATATGGTCCCGTGATACTGATCACACTGGCATACATGAAGTGATGGACGTACGCACGGTGGCACGGTGACCAAACCAAATACCCCACTTTAGATATATTAAAAGTCAGTTCTAAACAAAAGGCATCTTCTCGAGGCTCTGGGGAATAAATACAAGGATTTGTATGAGTTTATTCCCCAGAGCCTCGGGATGATACCTTTTGTTTAGGACTGAATTTTAATGTATCGAAATTGGGCTATTTTATCGCACAGATGGGTTACCATATTTTCCTAGTACCCAGGGTGATCAGAGGGCGGGGCTTTGGAGCAGAGCTCCGCTAAAAAGGCGAGATAGCTTCCGATTCTCAGAATCAAGTCTCTCGTTTGTTACACCACGTAAAAGCAGATCATTACACCTTCTTTTCATGGCAGTACAATAAGAGTAGAGCTTTTGCATAATACTTGTTAAATTCCTGGAATTTGTGACATCAACTTTCTTATTAAAAACAATTTGTCAGAGACGCACCTTCCATCCAAGAAAACACAGGTTGTCTCAAAATGATCCTTGGTCTGCTAAAAAAAAAAACAAACAAAAGGCAAAATTACATCACATAAGGTAAAGACACTTTTCTTTTCGAACGTAAAACGGTCAAGTTAGTTGACGAGAGACCCGCTAATAAAAGAGAAAACACCAGTAAAACTACGGAATACAAGCCAATGAAATCCTCGCCCGTGCGAGTACGAGTCAAAATGCAAGAAAAATGTATGCAAAGTCCGTGGTTACGTCTCTCTGAAGTTGATACCAATGATAACCGACGGTAATCCCTTTAGTCCCCAGTCTTCCTTCCCCAGACCCCTTTCCCTTTCCCACCCAACCCTTCTTTTATTGATACGTTTCGAGACTATTGAAATCTTTTGCTATAGCTAGTGCAAGGGAAGTGCTCCTAGATTATCGAACTTGTAGGGTCGGAACAGTTGCTACAGAGCTTAGCAGCGAACAAACCAAACCTTGTTTAAAGAAACAGAAGGGAGAGTAAAGATACGGCAGGGATATGTAAATTTCGTCAAAAATATCATTGGATGTCCCTGAGCTAGAGCGGAAGTAAGTTTCCCTTACTAGTAACGTCCTCAGCTACATGGCGTCATGCAAAAGTGAATGGAACGCGATAACACGTTATTGTGCAATAGCACAAGTGAAATGCTTTCGTCTTGGTTCCTTAACGTCAAAAAAGCATAACTGAACTAGTTCACATATCCCAAGAGCTAAACTGGGCACCTCTATATTTGTAGGCCATATTCCCTCGGGCTCTTGGCACTATCAAATCATACACTCGCCTCACCTAACCTAGTTAAGCAGCCATAGTTGTATGTTTGAATTAACAGCAAAGACAAGATATCTTACATGAAGGTGCGCAAGACTTAGCAAGGCTGGTTTCGTGAGAGGCCCTTTCAGCTCTATTCCTTCATGTTGGATTCTTACAGATAGCAAGTTACTGTTGATTCTCTTCTTGGGGAGCTTTTTACGCGTTTCCAGCTTATCACCAACAACATACAGCTCAGACATCACTGACTGTGCTACACTACTAAAGAAGATCCAAAAAAATAGATCATACAATAATTTTGTGTGCGCTTGAGTGAAAATGACTCTTTAAAGTTTCCTTTTTTATGAATTGATTTCAATTGTAAAATAACCAATGTAAACTTATCAAGAAAGATGATACAACGATAAAAACTGAGTAAGCAAAGACACAAAACACTTCATGTAGATACTGTACGACGCATGCTGCCTATTAGGTCTGTCGAGTAACTCATAGTTCAGGGGCTTTAGTTTTAGTTGCATTTTTCAAGCTTCCATCACACTGCACTTAAATACATTAGAATTCATATTGCTTTGAGCCTGGTAGGGGAAGGTGATGATAAATTATATCTTAAATTGCTCAATTTGAACTAAGTATTGTTCGTTAGAAAACAAGTTAAAACGTACATTGAACCAGTAGTAAGTCCTCGGCCGAGTTAAAGAAACTATCTTTAGCTTTATTAATCACGTCTCCAAAGAAATCAGAATTTAATAGCCTGTTTATAGGTGTGGTCCTCTCTCACCATACCACATTTGTGTCAGACATGCTTTGTCATTCTTTTTTTCCTTCGGATCTACTTATCTATTACAAATTCTTATTCAGTTTTGTTTTCGTTGAATCGTACGGCCGAAAACGACAAATAAAGCGATTTTTCCTTTCTGCTCAACGTGTTACAATTACTCGGAACCATGATTTTCTATTGTCATAACTTACTCGTCTTCCCAGTCCATCTCGTCTTTGTCCAACCATTTGTCACCGAGTACATTGGGCATTATGGCGACAACATAAATCAACTTTCCTGAGACAAACAAACAAAGTGGCGCCACAAAATAGAACGGAATGCGCCTTAATAAATTAAATCTTAAGCACATAGAACAAGCTTATTCGTTCTTTGTTCCCAGTATATGTAATAGATGGTTTTCACTCACGTGACTTGGCAGCCATATTGGTGTATAAAACAATACAAAATGTATGCATGGAACATGCATCAAAATAGAGTTTGGTTCCCAAAGGAGAGAACGTCTATTGTTCTTCTACACCAACATGGCCGCTGTGATGTCACGTGAAAACGATCTATTGTTTATTTATTTGCAAGTTGCTCCGACTCTTTTGTTCAGGAGTCTTCTAAGTATATTATGCTTCCCTATTTGTTTATTTTGGTTCTTTGAACCATATAGTTAATGGAGCGGAATGGTTATGAAACCCGACGAATTTCTTTGTCGTATGTTTTGGTTCTCTTTTTTCGCCTTGACCGTGCACAAAACACAATAGTTGTTTACTCCGTACTGAGGAACTAACCAATAGAAAGTAACGTGTTGGTTACGTAATCATGCATTAGATTATAAGCGCAAAACAAAAGATTGTGCACAGACTCAACTGATTAGAGTGTAATGTGAAGTGCTAAGTATCTACCCCATATGAACCATGTGAGCGTTAGCCCTACTGATGGAAATGGGCCCACACAAGGACAGAGAAAAACTCTGCCCATGGTGGGAATTGAACACGATCGTGCACGGTCGTGGACTTTCAGACCTAAATCTTGGCATCTTTGTTTGTTCCTTTGATGTTTGCCGAGCTTCAAAACTACACTTGTATGTTTGAACTGAAGCAAACGTCTTTATTTTCTGTCCTTAATAGGCCTAATCTCGTACCCAGATCTCCCACGGTCATGCATTGTGCATAATGACGACATATGCTCAAAAATTCACCACCAAGCCTCGTTTGCACGAAATTATTCACATCATCTGCATGGATGTGAATTACTGTTGGCACGTGGGTATCCTTTTCAAGTTTGCTCCTTTGGGACTCAGCTGAAGCTAAAATTTGAAGGTTTGATTACAGAAATCGAGGCTTGGTGGTGAAATCAGCTAGTCAGACTTCATCACGCATAAGGGCTATTCCATTGTAAATGACTATGTAACGTTATTTGCTAAATTTGAAGTACCTTACCACTCAAGGGAAGGTTTTCCAGCGGCATCGAAATACCATTTCCCATGTCAGCCCACTTGTCAGTGAATTTTTCTGGTATGGAGAAACTTTTTTTGTTCTTTCCGTTATAGTCTGCCATGTCAATAACACCAACTTCCATTGCTGTTGATTAAAAAAAATGTGTCCCCAACTGAGTGCTGCAAGACTACATCAAGATTATTAATCCAGTCAATCATAACTCAAAACTAATTCATGGCGCTAAGGAAGGGAAAACAAGACATAATCGATCATGTCTTGGTTTAGTCTGCTTCTGATTCGCTTAGAACGTACCGGGCACAATTCTTAAGCCGACCACTAAGGGTAGAACGCAAACCCTCAAGAGTTTTTTTGATAGTGAATTGAAAATTACTTTGTTAAGGCGTGGAGAATTGTTATTTTGGGGTGTGATCGCTTTTTTCCCTGTAATTTGCGACACGTTATAACAATTCAAACTTCATAGTTCTTCAGAATGAGGATTGTGAAAGGTGGAGGGGTTTCCAGAGCTTCTTTACCTACGGCCAAAAAAGAGATTGAAGTCGCAACTATAGCAAAATGTCAGTCATCAGTCTTCAGGCTTACTCACCCATGTCCCTAGTCATTACAACGACTGTAGAGTTTGTTTCAGTTCCATTTTCAAGCTTTGTTTTGATCACATTGGCAAAAGCCATTCCTAACGATAAGGCCTTTTCGGGTACATCCATCCTTGAAAATGACACGTTATCTGGACTCTCCTGTAAAATAAAAAAATGATTTTTTTAAAAAATCTTGTTTTGCTTATGTTGTTGTTGTTGTTGTTTTCTTTTCCGCCTCATTCTACAGTCTTCCAATGACTGTGGCGAGAAATTAAACCGTTGTAATTAATAAAACCCATGAGCTCCCTTCCTTGCTTTACATACAAGCCCACCATTGGAGGCTAAGGAAGAGAGAGCCCTTGGGAATAACGTACCTTGAGACAACTCGGCATCATGTCCAGGATCTTCATTTGTTTCTGTTGGAAAAGTGAAGAAGGATAAGTGGAGGATGAGAAAATATATCCTTCAGTGTCATTCTTGCCATTTACCGAGAAGCCTCTAATTTAGTTCAGTTTTTTCAATTTATTTTATATAGCTATAGTCTTTCACATAAATCCAAGGAAAGGGTTAGGGTTATATTTCACCGTTAACTAAGTAATTACTTTAATAAATCAAAACACTCTCGCAAAGCGTAACTAGCCTATAGTTTTCGTGACATTTTTCTCCCTGTATTTGTGAATGGTGCTCTTGTTTCGTAAGAGGGAAAAGAAACTTTCTTCTCCGTAATCGGCTCCTGCGATTGGGTAATAGTAACTGGAAGTAATCTATATGTGTTTGAATTGTAGTCATCATAACTAATTACACTGCTGGCCTGCAAACTTGGGCTGTAAGATTTTAAAAGTTAGCTTTAGTGTATCAGTTTTCATTTTGTGGTAGGTTGATAAATCTTTTCGATGGTGAACCATTAAATCATTAAATTAACGACAACCTGAGTGAGTCATCTTCAAAGTCAAGTGAACTCTCTAAGGTTGTCGAAACGTATACGTCAAGTCTTGTTCAGGACTACATTCACGCGGACGATCCTACTTCACTTAGAGGGCCTACTTCACTTAGAGGGCGGAGGGGTTGGCGCAGTGGTAAGATCTCTGCCTTCCAACCCTAGGGTCCCGGGTTCCATTCCCGGTTCTGCCGAGAGTGGAATATTTGGCGACCTTCTTTCCCGCTGAAGTTCACTCAGCTTTCCATCCTTCCGAGGTCGGTAAAATGAGTACCAGCATGCATGGACTGCTTAGAAGCGGCTGCAATTTGCGCCTGCATATGCTTCCAGTCCGCTGGGGGTAAACTGATCATTGTAAAGCGCCTTTGAGACGTTTGTGATAAGGGCGCTATATAAATGCACGACTTTACCTTTACCTTTACCTTCACTTAGTTGTGACTCCTGTGGGTTCAAGACATTGACGAAAAGAAAAGTCATTTCTTAAAAAAACAAGTCAGTCGCCATGAGAAGGATACTGCGATCTAAGACAACGTATTCTGAAAGTGGCTTACCTGAACGCATTCTTTATCAGAGCATGCGTTAAAACGATTATTCCAGTTTATATCAGAGCATCTGATAGTGGGTGTGGCTAAAAGAAATCATAATTTTAAAACGTAAAAAAAGGGAACAGAAAGACCTGTGTACTATGGACCTGGACCCTGAAACTACCATATATCTCTCCGTTTGCCTCTTAGCAGATCAACACACGTTTCACATGGAAAAAAAATACAGGATAAAATATGGAGGAACGAATTTTGAAAATACCCAGGTGTGAGAAAAGGATCTTTCTTCTTTTGTGGGGCCGGTATCAGTTGTTAGCTCATGGTGTATGTTCTTTCCTTTTCGATATTGATGCGCATGCACGAGAACTTCAGCACATCACAACATTAAACAGTCAGGCTACAACACAGTCATTATATATATGGAGCCAGCAATTGAGCTTGCCCTCCCAAGCACTCATGTACCTCAGGAGGCTTAGAACGTCATCTCAGTATTCGGAGTGTCGCATTCAGATCTAAATCACTCCATGGCCCCAGACTTTTTTCGAGTATTGCCTACACTAAATTTTTATTAATTCATTTTTCAATTGATTAATTGATTGAAATTTATCATTTACAAATTCCATCCGAGGAGATACGGAGTACCTCAGATAATCTATAGGTAATACCACCGCGGACTCATCCCCAGTAGCTAAAAGTCACAATAAGGTCAGTTTAACAAATAAGTGATGTGAGGCGAATGTGACGTACTGTTCTTCGAGTCCAGCTCAGACCATCGTAAAGACTTTAAAAAGGTCAAGACGTAATGCCCTTATGCTGAAAGTGCAGTCAGGAATTTGCATAATGACGATAAGAAATGTCAGTGTCCCACATTTCTTATAATCATAAAGTAATGCCCTTCTTTGCTTCTATGAAGGCAGACCAAACAAATTTTTGAGGGGTAAATGCAACAAATACGGAGGGGAGAAAGTGTGAACTCCTGAATAACCTTCCTCGGCAACCCCCTCCCCCGTTACGGCATTCCCAGTTCTCTTGCTGGTCCTTTTCCCCTTTGTGATATCCACTAGGCCAGAATCGTGTGTATGACTAATAACACGCTTGGGTGCTATATTTTTAAAACATACCCGTAGCAGGTGGACTGCTTCCGTTGACAGTTGGCAATGTTTGTAAGCCAGATGTAGGTGTTGGTTCGAAGGTATGGCTTGGTGGATTGCTAAACACTGAAGAGTTCAAATCCAGTGTTACTGTCAAGTTGTCTGACGATACATTGGGTTGTAACTCAGTGGACGAAGTACTGATGGACACCAAGCTTGAGCTCTGCGCTGTTGATACTAAGAAGATTTCACTGATTACTTTAACCACTGGAAACGTACGACGCTTTATTCATTATTTTTTAGCATAGTTTGTCCTTTACAATGGCTAACGTCATGAGTACAAACATTAAAAACAAAACAGCTGCATCGAAAGGTGCGTGCCAAGTTAATTCTAACTCAATGCCGAAGGCATCAGTTATTTGCAGACCAGTGCTCGTTTTGTCAACTGCATTGGAAAGCACTCTAGCATTTGTCCCGTATATATACTTTAGTATAGCCATAAACAATACGACCTTACACGTTTCACCAGACATAGAAAAGGGAGGAATCGCTTCTGATTGGCAGGTAACTGTCAGCGGGCTCAATTCTGATCGAACTCCAGTTTATAGGGTGTTACATGTTTTCGTTTATCTCTGTTTTTACATAGGGCCTCGTGCACAGCTGCTGATAATGATCCCAATATTGCTAAAGCGAATCTGAAGTTCGGAGCCCGCTGACAGTTACCCGCCGGATTATTTTCAAGGGTGTCATAGTTGTTTTCGCTTTGACTAAAAAGCTTGAATACCGAATTTAAATCGTCCGTCCAAATAACCCCAAAATTTTTTTGACAGGAGAGATGACTGAAGAAGGTATTATTATTATTATCATTATCGTTATCATTATCATTATCTTTATTATTATTATTATTATTATTATTATTAGTATTATTATTATTATTAGTATTATTATTGTTTATCGCCATCTCGGTCTCCACTCGATATCAGTTTTTGAGTTGCTGGTTGACCACGAAATCAGCTTAACAATTACCAACCGAAAAGAAGATTGGTATATTTTCACTGCAAAACATGCTTCGACTATAAAATACACTTAATTTCACATTCAACATACAGCCTAATTTCCACTGCATAGAGCTGATGGAAAATAAGTTTCCAAAGCTAGAACCTACCAATTTTTGAGGAGCTTGAATTAGCTGGAACTTTATCAATCTAAATAGGAAAAATAGTTCCGTTATTTAACTTTAGTCCCTAGTTTGCGAAAATGTCGATTTTTCTAAAATAAATAAATGAAGTCAAAGTTACCTTCAAGAGGCATGACAACAGTAACAGTAAAAAAGTCCACATTATAGCTTTCTTAATTCTGCCTTTCTGCCTTCTTTTCTAAGACGACTTCCAACCGCAAATAGGCAAAATTATGCAAATAATTTTGATCCTAAATAATTAATGACTCTATCTTGGTTGTCGTGGAAATGGAAGGAAAACATTAACTCTCAAGGTATCGCTATAGAATCTGCATCAGTAGGAAATTTTAAATTGATTGTTTGAGCTGGGGTAGACCTAGTTGAATTCTTCTTGAGTGTAATTTCGACCTGTAATTTGAATGTGTTCAGATTATGGACAAAGATTACCCGGCGTGGGCACATTTCACGTTTTTCTAATAAATGCAAATAGCTACAGCATAAAAAAGACAGGTGGTCGCAATCATTGAGCAATTAGGTTTCTCAAATTTCATAAATCTCCCCACTATACAGCCTTGTTTTGCTCATTGAAATGTTAGCAGCACTGTGTGCATGACAAGACTTTCTGTCCGATAAATTCAATGGCGGTTACAGTGTCTCGAATTCGTTTATTTCGCACTCTCTTGAACTGGAATCGCATAAGATTATGATGTTATTTTCTTCCTTAGGTTTTTTGTATGTTTCTGCAGTCGAATGGGCTGTCAAAAAATGCGGTCTCATTCCCTTAGATGGGCTAAAACCTGTTGTTTTTCGCCCAGTGGAATCCTGGTGGCCCTCGGATTCCAGATCCAGCACGCGGTTCCGGATCCCGATTAGTAGATCCCGGATCCCGAGTCGTGGATTACGGATTCCAAACTCACGGGTTCCGCGAAATGGATCCTGGATTCCATACATATAGTTTACGTCATAGCAAGTGCTTTGTACGGGGTTTTATTCACTGTCTCGTTGTTTGTGTCAAAAACCGGAACGAGCAAGTGAGGGTTTTTGACACAAACAACGAGTGAATAAAACCCCGTACAAAGCACTTTCTATGTCGTGAACTGTTTATTACACATAAGACGAGAATTTTCATTAAAATAGTTTTCTGAACGCAAATTAGAAACAAAAACTCACTAACAATAGAACCAAATGTAATTTTGATTTAATTCAATAACAAAGTACGATTTACACGAGATGCACGAGTGACTGGCATGGAAACGTCTTTACGCATGTGAAATAGCTGTACGCCATTCTGATTGGCTGTATAAGCCTTTTCCACATGTGAAAATAAAGCGTATAGATTTGTACAAATGAGCTTTATGGAATAAAATTCTCATGTTATGTGTAATAAAATGGATTCCGGATTCGAAAGCCTCAAATTTGCTAGCCTCCTTCGCAGCCGTTTTAAGGCTGGGTTCGTCCCTCCCCACAAAGGGAGGGAGGGGAGAGACGAACCGAGCCTAAAAACGGCTGCGAAGGAAGCTATAAATTTGCTGGATTCCGGATTTTTTAAGTTTTCATCAGTTTATCTTTTTGTCGCAGGTAAGGAGCCCATGGCAACTCGGCCCCTTTGTAAACAACTTTTGACTCCAGTACTTTTGACTGCCTGAACTCTGTCAGACTAACAGCTTTGGAAAACTGAATGTGAATGCTCTAGAAGTTTTTAAGGTTTCTTTTTTCATACTGTGTTCAAAATGTGAAAGATCTGCGAGCTCCGCATACTAAGTAACTGAAGCCTGTATGTGTAGAACCTATCTTAGAAGGAAATCACATTTCCATGCACAACTTCTGGTGCGGGGAACATGCTAAAGTCTAGCGTTGCTTTTTGACGCGTGGTTATTTTATTTAAAGCAAACGTGATTTATTAACTTTACCGCAAGTCGTTCTTAAACGCAGGCGCAATAGAAGTAGATTTCTTCTAAAATGCATCTACAAAGAGCAAGATCGATTTAAAAAAAAAAACAGCTCCGGCCACACAAACACTTGGCCAATGAGAGTGCAGAATGTAATCTGATCGCCATCAAGCTATAACGGCCGTAGCCATATACAGCATATATCTAGCCGAGCGCATGGGAAGATTATAGAAAGGCGAACATTATTTGAAATTTATCCGCCAAAAATCGCTGTGTGGTCCCGGAGTGGAGTTGATGTGATAGGAAATTTATCTGGCCTTAAGGCTGTGGTGTTTTTATGGCGATTCGGTCCGTTGCTTTGTGATGCGAGAGCAATTTGTGGGACGAGATCGCCGCGAGTCACCTGCCTTTCTTCTCTTTACGGAACTAACGACATCGTAAAAATTCGTAAGCCACAACCCCGTCTAAAACGGACACAGTTTGCGCTCCGATTGAAACGAAAAGACGAGGACAACTGTACGTAGAGGTAAGTGAAGTTTATTTCTACCTTTACAGCTTATTTCAGCATTTATAAGCTCCAAGTTAATTTTCCCATACAAAGAATACAAAGTCTATAAATCGTATACCGAGCTTGGGCTGCCTGTGCTCCGGCAAGATTACATGAGCCGAGATGGCCCGGTTTGGCGGGCGTCTGAGAAATACACCAAAAATTAAGTTTCCGATTACATGGAAAAATCTCAGCTCGGTTAGCAGAGATCCCGGCATTACGATGCCAGCGATTTCTAACCACTTTACTCTACTTTCGAGCAAAATGGCCCACGCAATAGCCTTTTAAGATAAATAAAATAGCAAACCATAAGGCTTCTTTAAATTGTAGAATGGTGAATTTTAATAACAACGTGTTTTTCAAATGACATATTCTATTAAAATTTCGTCTAAACCGGGCTGAAAGACATTCCGGCAAACCTGACCAGCCCGGCTCATGTAATCGGCCCCTAAGACAGAGGTTTCCCTCAATGCAACCACTACCAACTTCTAACTTTGACTTTTCTTTCTTTTACGATCGCTTTTTCTTTCTAACATTGATCAATTTTTTTCAAGGCGCTAAAAAGGTCACGTACAACCTCAAACCAGTGTTCACGCTCGTCTCCTTGCGCTGCTGTGCCTCTCTCTTATTCCTGTCCCGTTGTACAAAGTCTGTTCGAAGTCCTCTCTGATAGCTTTAAATTAAAGCGCTGCGGGTTTATGAGCCTGCAATGGATTGTTCCAAAAAAAGGTTTCCTTTCATGTTTGATACTCACGTTTCAGCAGCTCCGAAAAGAGAAGGACAAAGAACAAGAAAGAGGTCAAGTGAGTGGTTGAGGGGGTTCATGAAATCTAATATGATAACCCTCTACCGTCCGGACCTCACTCTGTGATGGTCCTGATTGCGTATTTATTTGATACAGACTTGCGACTGCTTTCCTTATGGGATAGATCAATTATTTTTACTTTGATAGAGAATACGCATGCGCACAAGGATTACTACTATAACAGAACCCGTTTGCAATGTTCTCCAACACTAAATTTTGAATCGCGAATAACAGTTTTCAATCTAGGGAAACGTTGTACCTTTTACAAAGTACGGAAATTTGAAACTTATTCTCCACGTTCCGACCCAATTTCAATGTCAAATTTATGATTGTTCATTCTGTTCATTGGTGTGAAAACGGTAAACTCAATAACTTTCTGTCGGATTAAACTGCAATGAGGTCGGAATGACGAAACACAGTACAAATTAACGAAGCAGCCTTGTGAATTTGTATTCCCATTCAGTAAGGGTAATTGTTTGAGGTTTCTTTCGACCAC
>JALIRR010007871.1:0-2500 GCA_023091755.1 Montipora sp. Colony 1 RG-2022
TCTGACACGTTACTCATGCTCCACGGTCGCTGGAAATCAGAAACAGCTAAGAATATTTACGTCAAGGATTCCTTAGACAGTAGGTTACAATTGACCAGGTTGTTCCCTACCTTTCGCGTAGAAGAAATGTAACTTATTTTGTTTCTTCTGTTTTCCTACTTTATACATTTATAGCTTTATATATTCTTGTGTCCAAATACTTTGGCTTGTATACCGTGTTCTTTTTTCTATGCGTCAGCGTTCTGGAGAAGGAAAATATTTTTCCTTCGGACGAACGTAGTGAGGGAGTTGGAAATTAGAGATCCTTTCTGGCAACGGGTTAGCTTCGAATTATGCGGCCGAGGTACTTTGAGGTATTGCAGTTAAGATATAGATTTAGCCAAGCCTAAAAGCGGAGATCCCGGCTTGTTTATTCTTAATGGCTGTAGGATTAGTGAAAATAAAAGGCTTTGGAATTGTCCGCCTTTTGGTTTTCCCGGATATTGCTTAATTATGTCATTTTCTTCGCTGTCTAACTAGTGAATTCCACGGTTAATTTCACCTGAAAAACCGACTGATCGCATGAATCACGAAGGCATGAGTGTGATATCGGTTTTTCCAGCGAAATTTACTGTCGAATTCACAATTTAGGCTAATTTTTCTTGAATCGCAAGATTTTTAAAAGAAAACAAGCAAATCCTCAGCAAGCGAACGGAAAAGGAAAGAATCCAATTAAGCTAAAATTTGAAATCCCAGACGTACTATAGCTCGTGATATGACAGATCGTCTTTGTCGGTTCAAGGTCAAACAAGGAGTTTTATTGATGTACTTTATTTTATTCCACTTAACTTTATCTCTGAAAACGAGATCATTTACGTTTTGATGTATTTCATTGAAACACGCCAGCTTGGCTTAGAACCAGAATCGGCTAGAAAGGACAAACTTCAAACAAGATCTCCAACAAATTACCTGTACGTGCTCTAAACAAACTTCTGAAAACACAAGCTGGTGATATTTCTCCTTACTTTTACGAGAACTCTTTGCGATTACATGTTTATAACATATGCGCAAAATTTTCTTGTCACTGTCGAGGCACATCGAAAAACAGCTAGACAAGCGGAGTGAAAAAAACGTCTCGTTCGCTCGCATTTTAAAGCCAAACAAACCAGCAACAAATCGATTATTTTTGTCCAAATTGCGGAATTTGTGGCGTTCTTTACATAAAGACGAGGATTTCTTGGTAGTTTTTCTGCGAGACATTAAAGTGGTACTACGACCAAAAAAATAATTTTGTTTTTCCTTTGGATTTCAAAACTATGTTAACTAAACACTAACTCGCCCAAGTTTTAAGTTCTAATTTTAAAAGGACACCTGTTTATTCTAGCTGGAATTTTCTTATTTATTGGTCCGCCATTACTAACTTTAAAATCTTGAGAGAGCTGGGTCGAGGAGAAAACGACGTCAAACACTCACTAGTTACTGGGTTGCCTATGGCAAACCAGTCGAGGTCTTCGTTTAGTTTGTTTGTTTTCTTTTTACTGGGTTGCCTTATAAGGCAAACCCAGTCGAGGTCTGCGTTTAGTTTGTTTGTTTTCTTTTTTCTTTTTTTTTTTTTTTTTTTTTTTTTTTTTTTTCTCCGTGTCGGTAAAAGTCTTGCCTGTCACTCCCCTGGTAAGTGGTGTCTTTGTGGATAGAGCCTTCTGCGCGTATTTTCGTAGGATCGAGAGGGTAGTGGAACTGCGTAGATTTCTCTGGTGGACACAGTAGAATCATTAACTTAGCCTGCAATGGCGTCGAAAGTCATGCAACGCGAATGGCGTTTTAGTGGATCCTTAAACAAAATATACCCTTATGGAGCTCAATAATGGAAAGTCAGTTGGATAAACTAGGCATGAATCTCAAAAGCGACGAGTACTGGACTTCGACAACAATCTATCGCCCGTCGAGACGAAATCAAAGTGAGCAGTATTTACCTGAAGTACAAGGTAATTTGACACAATTGAGTTTGTTGTCTTCACGCACGCAATGAAATAGGAAGAGGTTTTCGCCTCTAAGAGCAAATATGTTGTTTGTTTCAATAAAACTTTCGCTGGAAAAGGATTCTGTGGTATTTTCTGCCTTTGTGAATTATAATATCATGTTGTGTATTGAATTTTCGAGCTTAAGGTTGAAATGTGATATGCGAGAAGTTTTTTAGTTTTGCTCTGTAAGCGGGAAGGGTTCACGGGCCTGTTGAAAGCGTGCTCGAGTTTCAACAAAATGAGCCCCAAAATCAGTGAAAACTTGTGACGCAGATGAATAATAAAGTAGCTGCTATTTCCAAAATGATGGAATTACCTGGTGATAAATAACGTCGTACGCGTCTTGGAGAGTAAATTTTGACTTTGCATAAACAAGAGTTGGGCGATTGTGATCTTTGTTTTGACTTCGCTCATTTCATTGTCAAACTTTATAACACTTGACAGAAAAAGAAACTTTTTAAAAACCCGGTATCTTGACATCATTTGACACAGATGCTTCA
>JALIRR010007871.1:7500-20056 GCA_023091755.1 Montipora sp. Colony 1 RG-2022
CAAAATTCTATCCGTTTTAAGGGCCCACAGACGTATTTTCGCGCGTTACTAGGGAAGTGAAAGGTTACTTCCGGTGATTGACATCATCATATCGTGAGCTGACCAGGAAACCCACTCACAAGCAAAAACCACCGCACGAACTTTTGTTTGCATGGAAGGTTTTCCTCGGCCTTTCTCGAACTCGTTCTCAGATCAACTGCGCATGCGTTAACGAACTGACTTCCGGTTTGAGAAAAAGCTAAATTTCCGGCGGTCTTTAAATTGAATTATTTTTTTTTAATATGGCACGTTTCACCTCCAAATACAGAATATAGCTAAGCATTGATTTTTTCAAATCATCTTTTTTGAAAATTTTATGGGTATTTCAGTATTTTCTCTGTAAAAAGAACATTTTTCAAAATAAAATAAAAAAAGCTTGGCTGGATGCAAAAACGAATACAAACTATGAAGCCACTGATTAAATACCCAAATTGAGTAGCATATAGACAAATTTAGAGTTTTCTTTTATTGGTCACGTGACCATGGGCGTGGCATGATGACGTCATATTTAAGGTCACTGGTTTACAAAAGTTGGATTCTGACCAAAATAATGCCAAATTCTCTCAAATTAGTTAACTATTACATCCGTAGCAACGCACCCAAAAAAATACGTCAGTAGGCCCTTAAATTGATCAAAACATATAAAAGGCCCACGCAGTTTCGAGTAATCAGTTGTTAAAAATCACTTTCGAATAACTTGTCCATTCTATGACGTTTCTGATGGTGGCCTCAGTCATAACTTTACCGAGCCAAGCAAAAGCCCGTTGTTAAGGGGTATTTATGAAGTTGAGCCCATAGTCTCAAGTGGAAGAATTATTCTTCAACTGAAAACACGTGGGAGCCGCCCGAAAACTTGCCAGAAGACCTCATTGCCGCCTCGTTGCTCTAAATTCTTCTATTTGAGAAGGGTTTAAAATAGAATGCTGGGATGCGCAGGTTGTTCTGGACTCTGATGCGCTCATAGAACTTAAATTTTGGTGGGAGCATTTGCAGAGTTTGAATTGCAGACCTATATGGAGGAAGCATACGCTACCTTCTCGGGTGGTTTATTCTGATGCCAGTGCAGTTGGTTGCGCTGCGTTCATCTCTATCAGGAACGGTAGACCAGGAGCGCTTACAATTTGAATGGAATTTTTGGTAATTCCGGAGAGAATTCAAATGGAACGGTTCATCCCGTGGAATGTTTTCGGAAAAAAGGTAATACCTTTCGAAGTATTCCCTTTGACCGGAATGCCCGGAAATTTCTGTACCATTTGTCCACAATTACAAGTGCCAGAGAAAATATACCGTTTAATTTGTTTTTCAATTGAAACAACCCGTTTTTCTGGCAAATGATACGGCGCATTCCCATTTTCTCTTTCTAAGTACAGAACAAGCCGTACCATTTGTCGAAACATTCTCACCGAAAATTTCATTCAAATGGTAAGCGCTCCAGTTTCGCACAAAAACTGGGATGCGATAGAAATTAAACAAAGTTCGGTTTCATCATAAATACTTTTGTCCTTTGGCCATTTCAATTTCAACAGGAAAAGAAAACAAACAGCGGTTACAAACATTTTCATTTTATACTCGACGTTTCGTATGTTACAGCACACATCATCAGAAGTGACGGTTAAAACTGTTACACAGAATTTTAAAAACTAGAGCGAGGAACTGGTGACTAGTTAAAAAGTGTGATAACAAAATGGTAGTAACTAGTCACCAGTTCCTCGCTCTAGTTTTTAAAATTCTGTGTAACAGTTTTAACCGTCACTTCCGATGATGTATGCTGCAACATACGAAACGTCAAGTATAAAATGAAAATGTTTGTAACCGCTGTTTGTTTTCTTTTCCTGTTAAAGTTCGGTTTAACTGCAGAATACCCTGCCATTTTGAAGCTGTACCTCTGAAGAGGCTAGATACGCGGATACGCAGTCGAAAGTACCACCCCTCCCCAAGTAAACTTCTAACTATATTGTAAAGTGGATACGCGGATACGCAGTGGGAAAAAAAAAACATGGATACCCGGATGCGTGGATACGCGGACATCACACATGGGAACTGGATACCAACTTCGTGTAACATACTTCAAAATGCTCTGTCTTTATATGCAAAATTCAAAGTTAACGAGAAAAGCAAGCTACAAATATTATATTCTTCGTTATTTAAAGCACTCCTTTACTGATTAAGCCTAAGCGCTCGTTTCAGTGATTAGGCCTAAGCACTCTCGTAGAATTTTAGCTTTCATTTTACGCTTCGGTTAACTACACTTTTTCACGAGATCGTCTGAAGAAGAAAGCACTCGTTTACTGATTAAGCCTAGTAAACACTCGCTTCAGTGATTAGGCATAAGCACTCTAGCGAAATTTTGCGGTTCGGTTCTCACAATATAGTTAGAAGTTTACTTGTGGAGGAGTAGTATTTTCGACTGCGTATCTGCGTATCCGCGTATCCACTTCACAATATATATAATTAGAAGTTTACTTGGGGAAGGGTGGTATTTTCGACTGCGTATCCGCGTATCCGTGTATCCACTTAACAATATAATCAGAAGTTTGCTTGGGGAGGGGTGGTATTTTCGACTGCGTATCCGCGTATCCACTTCACAACATACTACTTAGAAATTTACTTGGGGATGGGTGGTATTTTCGAGTGCGTATCCGCGTATCCAGCCTCCTCTGAGGTGCAGCTTTAAAATGGCAGGGTATTCTGCAGTTACTCCCAAAGTTCAACATGGAGAGAGCTCATGTGTGTGAAACACACTTTGCAGAGTTTTGTTCACCTCCTCAAGGGGAGTCTTGAAAGTGGTACACAGATAATTAGGGTGTTGCTGCTATTCTTAAGGTACCGAGGTTCGTCTGCATGAGCTGGCAATGAAAATTTTTGTTGCTCTGTTAGCATTGATATTGAGTGGATACAGCCTTGAGAGAACGAAGTCGCAGACTATTTGAGCAAAATTGTGTGACGACTGGTGTGTTAAAGATTCTTATTTTCGGGCTGTTGATTCCACTTGGGGGCCCTTTACAGTTGACTGTTTTGTTAATTCCGTTAATGCTAAAGTTTCCAGTTTTTTTTTTCAAACTGGGAGTTTGGGTGTAGATTCTTTAACCTTCGACTGGGGTCAGGAAAGTTGTTGGCTTGTTCCCCCGGTTTGTTTAATTCCTCGTGCTTTAATGCATTTTCTTAATTGTCGATCCCGTGGTACCTTGGTTGTCCCGTTTTGGCCTTCGTTAGGGTTAGGGTTAGGGTTAGGGTTAGGTTACGGCCAGGAAATTTGTTGACTTGTTCCCCCGGTTTGTTTAATTCCTCGTGCTTTAATGCATTTTCTTAATTGTCGATCCCGTGGTACCTTGGTTGTCCCGTTTTGTTCACCTCCTCGAGGGGAGTCTTGAAAGTGGTACACAGATAATTAGGGTGTTGCTGCTATTCTTAAGGTACCGAGGTTCATCTGCATGAGCTGGCAACGAAAATTTTTGTTGCTCTGTTAGCATTGATATTGAGTGGATACAGCCTTGAGAGAACGAAGTCGCAGACTATTTGAGCAAAATTGTTGATTTTGACGACTGGTGTGTTAAAGATTCTTATTTTCGGGCTGTTGATTCCACTTGGGGGCCCTTTACAGTTGACTGTTTTGTTAATTCCGTTAATGCTAAAGTTTCCAGTTTTTTTTTTCAAACTGAGAGTTTGGGTGTAGATTCTTTAACCTTCGACTGGGGTCAGGAAAGTTGTTGGCTTGTTCCCCCGGTTTGTTTAATTCCTCGTGCTTTAATGCATTTTCTTAATTGTCGATCCCGTGGTACCTTGGTTGTCCCGTTTTGGCCTTCGTCATTGTTCTGGCCCGGGGGGGAGGGGGGTACTCCCTTATAAGGGCTTAATGGGGACGTGCGGCCAGCCAGGGTATGTTTTTCGGGATTTTTGTCTTGAACAGGGTATCGAATTTATCATTTTTTGTCTGAATCAGGGTATCGATTTATCAATTTTAGTTTTAAACTGGGTTAAATGTCTTAAACAGGGTATCAAAAATCGGAATTCTGTCTTAAAATGGGTAGGAAAATCAGCGATATTTGTCTTAAACAGGGTCAGGGTATGAGGGGCCGCGCCGCATCTCCCCAAACAGGGATACATCGAGTACCCCACCCCCCGGGTGTTCTGGTCGTATCTTATTTGCGAAAACGGTGCATTTCATGATTTTGTTGTGGATTTTTTGTTCGTTCAAATCGGTGCTGACGTTTTTGTTCAAGGGGCTAACAAAGAAACTTGTTTTGGTTCGTCTGCATTTAACACTCCAGTGTTGTTTTTGAAGCTCGATGGCACCAGAAGTTCATTAGTCCCAACTGGGAGTAAGAGCTCAGTATTAGCATCTTATTTGTCCACTGGGACCACGAAAGATTAAATTGCTTGCTTTATGGTTTTGATGCGTTGTTTGTTAGTACTCCACTGGGACTTTGATTGGTTCACTGAGACCTCTGTTTTTTTGGCATATATGCGTTACAGTTAATCAACAATTATTCCCAGCAAATTGTTTTTTTCAAATCCCAGCTCAAGTCCCCACAATCCCAGCCTGTGTTGCTCAAATTGAAATCCCATTCTCATTTTTTTTTTTTGTTTCATGAATCCCAGTCCCAGTGCACAAAATCCCATTTCCCAGCCTCTAAAAAAGGCAAATCCCAGCTCCCATTTTACCCCTTCACGACCCTCTTTACGGGTTCTCTAATCTTGTTAAAGGCATTCTTGAATCGGCCAAGAAAAGTCGCTCTGGACCAGTAGTTAAAAAAGAGCCTGTCACCCCTAAAATGATATCTAAGATATGTCAGAAATTTGCATCAGTTTACGCTAGTTTGACTGACTTACGTACTGCCGCTATTTGTGTTACAGGATCTTACAGCGTATGCTCGTTTTTTACGATTTAATGAGCTGGCTTTTTTTGCGTTTTTGTGATGGAAAATATTTTGAGCTGTTCATTGCTAAGAGTAAGACCGATATTAATAGAAACAGTAATGTTGTTGTGCTAGCAAAGACTGGTCATATTACTTGCCCATTTAGTTTGTTAAGTAGATATGTGCAGGTCGCTAACATTGCATGATTTATCCTCCAACTTGAAGTTTCTTCGTAGATTACATTTCTTAAGGTCTAAGGGTTGTTATAGTTTAAGAAGCACAGGTATCTCCTATACCCGTGCTTGGGAGGTAGTTTTTGATGCATTTTCTCAACTAGGCCGTTCCTTCTAGACTACTTGGTCTCCATAGTCTCAGATCAGGTGGCGCTACCGCTGCTGCCAATGCAGGCGTTAATGATAGACTGTTTAAGCGCCATGGTCGATGGCGATCAGACAAAGCTACTCAAGAACGGTTATGTTAAGGATAATCTAGACGTATTGCTGTCACTTTCTAAAAGCTTAGAACTTTAGATTTTTGGTTCCTTTATTTCTCTTTCTTTATTTTGACAATTGAGGCGATAGTCTAGCTATCATTAAAAGAGATGCCTATTCCTGATTCTTGTCTGCGTGTGATGATATTTAGTATGAAAATGATTTGTTGTCGTTTCACTGCAGAGTGATTAGAGAACAAATGTATTTTCTCACGTTATGGAATGCACGCTTCTTTGTAGTGCTATTTTGGGTGTTCGGTATTCGCAGTTAGCATTGCTTTTCGCAATTTGATAGAACGCGTGACTATTCGTGTTTCGGTATAAAGGGCATTCTTTTGCTGTTCAGGGTCACTCGACGGCATCTCTCGTTATATTTCTGTCAATTTTATTTTATTTTTGCCGTTAATTTAAACGCAAAACTGAATCAGTTTAATTATAGAAATGTACAGATATTTGGAAATCAATGTACTTATTCAAGACCTTTTGATGTAAATTTCTATGTGCGGATATTTTGTAGTTATATTGGTTATCCTGTAAATGATTTTACTTTGACATTGCCCATGCATTCCTGGTCTAGCTATCATCAAACGAGATGCCTAGATCGTGGAATTGTGGATTACGTGTAGTTTTTATAGGACCTTATAGTAGAGTAGAAGCTACGCTATTGGTGGTAACATTGCAACGTGAAAAATAAATAGGAATATATTAGTTCAATGAAAGCGTTCGTTAATACCGTGAGGATCAAGGGTGCCGTCGTACCTAAATCTTGGACAGAATAAAATGGAACAGAAATGCCCCCTCTCCCCCAAATCAAGGATGAAGGTGCGTGAAGGCCAAAACGCACCATTTTCCCATCACTGTTTTTGGGGGAGGGATGGTCTCAATGTTCCATTTAATTTGTCCAAGATTGTAGATGTAGGGAAAGGACGCAGATAGCCATGTGTTTTTCGGAGTGGTTAGGGAGATTAAAATGACGAGCGAGTGGCTACGGTTTAGATGAATCCTTGTCATTCTTCTCAACATCGCGACGGTGTTCGCGGAATCGGTCGCCTAGTCGTCTCCCCCCCCCCCCCCCCCCCCCCCCCCCCCCCCCCCCCCCCCCCCCCCCCCCCCCCCCCCCCCCCCCCCCCCCCCCCCCCCCCCCCCCCCCCCCCCCCCCCCCCCCCCCCCCCCCCCCCCCCCCCCCCCCCCCCCCCCCCCCCCCCCCCCCCCCCCCCCCCCCCCCCCCCCCCCCCCCCCCCCCCCCCCCCCCCCCCCCCCCCCCCCCCCCCCCCCCCCCCCCCCCCCCCCCCCCCCCCCCCCCCCCCCCCCCCCCCCCCCCCCCCCCCCCCCCCCCCCCCCCCCCCCCCCCCCCCCCCCCCCCCCCCGTCTCGCCAATGTATAATTTTCTTATTTTTTGCATATCGTACAGGTTATGCAATAAATGACATTTGCGGAGGTACATGTGAAACGATTAAACGCCCCAGATGGAAGTAAAGTACCAATGATCGCCGCATCCAGTCAGAAGAACGCGGCGTTTATTCGAGGACGGTACTTTGACAAATGAAAAATTTGCAATTATTCTACTGTATAGATAACAATAAAATTTCGCAACAAAGGCACTCAATGTATAATACAGAAAGAATTTTTCGCATTTATTGAAATGTCATTAACGGCGAAATAGTAACTCAATTACAAAATACAAAGGGAAGATATGTCGCAGTTATTGAAATTTCAGTAATGGCGAAGAAGACAATCGCAATAAAAGAGTAGAGAGAATAATTCGCTGTTACTGAAATGTCATTAACGGCGAAGTAGTCAATCACAACAATTTATTAGCAAAGATATTTCGCAGTTAATGAAATTTCATTAACGGCTAAGTAGCCAACCGCAAAAATGGAATAGAAGGGATATTTCGCAGTTATCGAAATTTCGTTAACGGCAAAGTAGCCAACCACAACAATAGAATAGAGAGAATATTTCGCAGTTATTTAAATTTCATTAACTGGGAAGCAGCCAATAACGATAATAGAATAAAGAAAGAATAATACCGATTTAGAGAACGACAGAAGGTAATTACGCAATTCTTTATTATTCCGATTTAGGTGACCACAAGGCAAGCGATGCAAGGAATTCGTCATCCATCACGCGTTATTTCTGAGTCACAATTGGCATGTGGGACGCTTATAAAGACAGAGGTCCTAGTCTTTATCTTGCTTAGCAACTCACTGGGACACAAGATTTTATTTGTGTACTTGTAGTGGGCGGAATTTCAAAAAGCGCTCAACTTCAGTTCAGAACTTCATGATTGACTAATCGTCTTGTTGCCACAGCTCTGTTTCGTATGGGCGAATGACCAAGTTCTTCAGGAAATTTACAACGACTGACCAGTAAATTTAAATGCTGGCCGTGTTATGTAAATGTACGGTTGCTATGGTGTTTATTACTGCGTTGGATTATTTAAAGTTTCTGAACACTATCTGTGATCCTAATTCTGTGATCCTAATTGGTTGCGTTTGTTGAGACTGCGAAGATGCTTCTTGCAGATAATACTAAACTTATCATAAAACAGGGGCACCCAACGTCAATTTTCGAAAAATATCTGTTCGGAAGACAATTTCAGATCTACAATTTTCCGAACATTTGTTGTAAAATTTCTTCCTTGCCCACCTGTCCTAGGATTTTCCAACATAAAAAAAATGGTATAATGGCCCATTTTAAACGGATTTTTACCCTAAAATGGACACCTAGAATTTTCGGGATCTCTTTTCTGGCTGAAATTTTCGAAAAGGTAAGTTTTGATCCCTATAATTTTCGAATCACTAGACTTTCAGCTAGGAAATCCGAACACTGAGATGAAAAAATTTTAGGGGATAAAAAATATGCCTGTATCTAACTTTAAATACTAAAATACGTTTAACATTCATGTTTAAGTAGTTTTGAACTATATTCTCGTTGGGTGCCCCTGATAAAAGCATAAGTTACATTTCTTGCTAATGTTATTACTACCGAAATCACTACACTTTTTGCACCCCGAACAAAATTTGAATTTCGACTTGCTCACGTGACCATTTGGAGCGCCCCGATGTGTGACGTGTCATTCTTGATGTGAGCGAGACCGTGGGAAAATAAAGAAACAGACCGCGGCATGAGTTGAACGTGTACGAAGAACTTTCCACCGTTTGGAAATGATATGTTTATTGTGATATATGGTTGAGCAAGAGTACCAGTTAACTTTTTGCCTCCAATACAATGAGAACTTTTCTTCAAATTTATTGGCTACAGCTAATAATATACAGTTGGTGACAACTTGAGAGACAACTACAAGAGGTTTCAGTTTTGCCGAAGTGTCGTTGTATTTCAGACGTTCTCATACAATCAGTATTCCAATAAATAATGTTGTCGGGATGAGAAATGAACCCTTGTCCCTAACCCTTCCTGAGACTAGTGAATCTACTATTGAAGCCTGACATCATGTTTCTATCGGCAGAGAACGATCAGTTGGAATGGTGAAATCGATTTTATCCAGTACATTTACTAATTTAATACCGTGACCGATAAAGTCCTGTGCGTAATTGTTATAAGTGATTAGAATCTGCATTATATTACTTGTACCAGCCGGTGACTGCTTTGCGAAATTAAGGCATGTTTATTGAATCACTAACTAGTGATTATTATGTGATCACACTTCAATCGAACGTTCCCCATTGTGCTTTTTATACATTATACATTCTTCATTGACAGCGAATGACACCAATGCCTTTCAGATAACTTGAGTCGTAAAAAAATTACATCCATAACTGATGAAATGAACCCCTTAATCCCTTTGCAATGTGGATTGTCCCAGGCCTGAAGAGTGGAAAAAATGCTAATTAAAGTTGACTTCCGACGTTACTAATTTTCCTTTTTTTTTTTTTTTAATGTGACACCTAAGAGCGGCTTTACAATCTTGCATGACTGGTGCAAGCCTAGAAAATTGGTTTTTGCGAAATCGAAATGGGAAACACCAAACACTATAGAAAACAGATTAATAATTTAAGCTACAAAGGTCATTATGGTTATTTGCCGAATCCTATATAGCTCGCTTTTAAAGATACGCATGTGTGTGAGATTTCACCAGAGTGGAGAATTGGAACCTACTGAAAACCAAACGTGTTTCTTAGATGTGTTTTGACATGATATGATCTTTATCTTTCAACTCTCCCACTGAAAGGCAAAAAGCATAATAGGTAAGCTAAAAATATTAGTCTATTCGTTGCCATGGTAACGGCTAATGATACCAAATTCGTTACAATAGCCTGTAAGGTCGGACCTTACAGATAGCCCTTACGCTTAAAACCTGTCCGTAAATCGTGCCTGGTGTGTAAGATTTACGACGAAAACTGGCTCTTTGACTTTCCAAGCAAAGACGCCTATGGCAAACAACCAATCGCATACAAAGCGATTACCCTTTCGAATACAGATAACTCGTAAGGACAAATTGTGCCACGAGAAACCTTGAAATCTCGGAGGAGGCGGATTTGCCGCAAACCTTTTTTTTTTTAGATTTGAAACCAAAAAGTTTACATGTTCATAACTCTGAGCAAGTTAGACTTCTGCAATTGTTTTTTTTTTTTTAAAGGTGTTGAAGGAAATGATTACGGTGGCCCACAACTGTCAAGGCAATAACAAATACCTCACGGCAAAACTAAAACTGTCACGGCAATATCAAATTCCGCACGGCAAAACCAAAATGCTCACGGCGAAACCATAAAGCTCACGGCAAAACAAAAAACTCACGGCGAAATCAAAAACCTCACGGCAAAACGAAAAGCTCAAGGCAAAATCAAACGTTTGAAAACGTTAGCCTTTGTATACAACAGTGTCTAGAAATGTAGCTTCAGTGTTCGAGATCTCAGCCGTAAATTTTATTGTAGGGTGGTGTGAGTTTGCTTGTGTGATGAACTTGTCTATATCCTGTTTGCTGACATCCCACAACGAAAAAATGTCGTCAATGTATCGTTTCCAAATCAGTGGCTTTATGACGCTTTTGCTAAGAATTTCTGTCTCGATGTCGGCCATAAAGATATTTGCGAAAGCAACGGCCATTTTCGTACCCATAGCGGTACCGTGAATTTGAAGATAGTTCTTTCCGTTGAATTGGAAAGACTTCTCTTTAAGTATAAGTCTTAGCATTTCTTTGATATAGTTAGTGGGAATTGGAGGGTTATTTTTGTGAAAATTTTCGTAGGCATTGCATACTGTAGTGATTCCCTCTTCTTGTGGTATATTTGTATATAGACTTGTGACATCCATCGTTACAAGGAAAGTTGGTTTTCCCATCTTCGTCTTTTCAATGAAGTTGATAAAATCTGTGGAGTCTTTAAGATAAGACGTTTGTGATGTGGAAATAGGCTGAAGTAATGTGTCAACAAATGCTGATATTCTTTCTCTAGGCCCGTTACAACCAGAGATTATTGGTCTCCCTACAAGAGTAGGCTTGTGGATTTTAGTGACGGTATAGAATTCAGGTATTCGCGGTGGATTTGGTGTTTGAGACAACCATTTTTTAGTCATGTCATCGATATAGTTGTTACCTTTCTCTGGTTTTTGGTTTTGCCGTGAGCTTTTTGGTTTTGCCGTGAGTTCTTGATTTTGCCGTTAGCTTTTTGGTTTTGCCGTGAGTTTTTTGTTTTTGCCGTGAGTTTGTGAGTTTTTTGTTTTGCCGTGAGTTTTTTGTTTTGCCGTGAGGTTTTTGATTTCGCCGTGAGTTTTTTGTTTTGCCGTGAGCTTTATGGTTTTGCCGTGAGTATTTTGGTTTTGCCGTGAGCATTTTGGTTTTGCCGTGCGGAATTTGATATTGCCGTGACAGTTTTAGTTTTGCCGTGAGGTATTTGTTATTGCCTTGACAGTTGTGGGCCACCGTAACTTTTCGGAACATGTTTCGACGTTTCAAACATCATCTTCAGCCATAGTGAGTATAACTATCAATACAATGATTCTTTGTAGATTAAATGTTCGTTACAAGTACGTAAAATTCAAACGAACCAACAATATTATAGAGAACACAACTGACATAACGGTAAAAGTTTAAAAGTGTAATACTAAACTGACATGATCAACTTGTTTGTTGAGTTCGGGTTTCAACCACTCAATATGGAAGCTCTCCTTGATTTTGAGTTGATAGAAAGAAGTAGCATTATCAATAATTTTGAAGCAAGAAACATCACAATTATCGTGACAATTTTTAGAAAAACTAAGATGCTTGAAAATATGAGAATTTTTGTCCCGGAAAAGGTGCTCATTTACACGAGTGTAGAAATGCCTGTTGGTTTCACCAACGTAGCGAGCACCACAGCCCGCACAAGTAAATTTGTATACAACACGTGATTTGAGAGAATCCGGAATGAAATCCTTTGGACTAAAAATGTTGCACAGTTTGAATGGAGAGAAAATTACTTTAACATTTAAAAATCCTTGCAATACTTGTTGATAATAGATGAAATTTTCTTTCTGGTATAAGATGAATAGAAACCGATGTAAGGTAGTTTGTAAAAATGGTAGTTGGATACATCATGTTAAGGGGCTTCTTTTGTAGTAACATTTCTAAGATGACCTTGAACGGACTTGTCAATTAGCCAACTGGGAAACATATTACGTTTCAAAATAGTGGTTAGAGTATTGATATCGTTTTGAAAACCCTGAGTAGTGTTGTTAATTTTACATGCCCTGTCGATGAGAGTTTTAATTAACCCTAATTTGTACTGAAAGGGAGTAAAACTGAAATAATTTGTAAGTAGACCAGTGTAAGTCTTTTTTCGAAAAACAGAAGTGATACAAGAACATTCTGTTGGGATGGCATTTGTTAAGGTATTGAAAAAACATATCTGCATCATGAGAATTTTGAAAACAACAAATAATGTCATCTACGTATCTGCGATAATATAATACTTGGGTACCGGTGTATTTTTCCAACCAAAGCCTTTCATAATGACCCATGAAGAAATTTGCTAATACAGGGGCTAAAGGTGAACCCATTGCCACTCCATCTATTTGATCGTAAAAGCAACCATTGTATAAAAAATGAGTGTGACTAGTAGCAAAATTGAAGAGTTGTTTAAGATGAACTTTACTTAGTTTTAGGTCAGGGTTCATGTTACCATCAATTATGGCGTTGACAGCTAAATCAATCGTCTCAGATAAAGGGATATTT
>JALIRR010007872.1:0-20051 GCA_023091755.1 Montipora sp. Colony 1 RG-2022
TATCAAGACCAAATTTTAAAAAAGTTAAAATTACAGTGCCAGTGCAAAATTGCGCAAAACGTTCGTTTTAGCCTCTAAATAACACGTTTTATGAAAACTGCTATTTTACAGTGTTTGCAGCAGTTTTCCAGTAAAAACAGCAAAAACGTTTATCAAGACCAATTTTTAAAAAAGTTAAAATTACAGTGCCAGTGCAAAATTGCGCAAAACGTTCGTTTTAGCCTCTAAATAACACGTTTTATGAAAACTGCTATTTTGCAGTGTTTGCAGCAGTTTTCCAGTAAAAACAGCAAAAACGTTTATCAAGACCAATTTTTAAAAAAGTTAAAATTACAGTGCCAGTGCAAAATTGTGCAAAACGTTCGTTTTAGCCTCTAAATAACACGTTTTATGAAAACTGCTATTTTACAGTGTTTGCAGCAGTTTTCCAGTAAAAACAGCAAAAACGTTTATCAAGACCAATTTTTAAAAAAGTTAAATTACAGTGCCAGTGCAAAATTGTGCAAAACGTTCGTTTTAGCCTCTAAATAACACGTTTTATGAAAACTGCTATTTTACAGTGTTTGCAGCAGTTTTCCAGTAAAAACAGCAAAAACGTTTATCAAGACCAATTTTTAAAAAAGTTAAAATTACAGTGCCAGTGCAAAATTGTGCAAAACGTTCGTTTTAGCCTCTAAATAACACGTTTTATGAAAACTGCTATTTTACAGTGTTTGCAGCAGTTTTCCAGTAAAAACAGCAAAAACGTTTATCAAGACCAATTTTTAAAAAAGTTAAAATTACAGTGCCAGTGCAAAATTGTGCAAAACGTTCGTTTTAGCCTCTAAATAACACGTTTTATGAAAACTGCTATTTTACAGTGTTTGCAGCAGTTTTCCAGTAAAAACAGCAAAAACGTTTATCAAGACCAATTTTTAAAAAAGTTAAAATTACAGTGCCAGTGCAAAATTGTGCAAAACGTTCGTTTTAGCCTCTAAATAACACGTTTTATGAAAACTGCTATTTTACAGTGTTTGCAGCAGTTTTCCAGTAAAAACAGCAAAAACGTTTATCAAGACCAATTTTTAAAAAAGTTAAAATTACAGTGCCAGTGCAAAATTGTGCAAAACGTTCGTTTTAGCCTCTAAATAACACGTTTTATGAAAACTGCTATTTTACAGTGTTTGCAGCAGTTTTCCAGTAAAAACAGCAAAAACGTTTATCAAGACCAATTTTTAAAAAAGTTAAAATTACAGTGCCAGTGCAAAATTGTGCAAAACGTTCGTTTTAGCCTCTAAATAACACGTTTTATGAAAACTGCTATTTTACAGTGTTTGCAGCAGTTTTCCAGTAAAAACAGCAAAAACGTTTATCAAGACCAATTTTTAAAAAAGTTAAAATTACAGTGCCAGTGCAAAATTGTGCAAAACGTTCGTTTTAGCCTCTAAATAACACGTTTTATGAAAACTGCTATTTTACAGTGTTTGCAGCAGTTTTCCAGTAAAAACAGCAAAAACGTTTATCAAGACCAATTTTTAAAAAAGTTAAAATTACAGTGCCAGTGCAAAATTGTGCAAAACGTTCGTTTTAGCCTCTAAATAACACGTTTTATGAAAACTGCTATTTTACAGTGTTTGCAGCAGTTTTCCAGTAAAAACAGCAAAAACGTTTATCAAGACCAATTTTTAAAAAAGTTAAAATTACAGTGCCAGTGCAAAATTGTGCAAAACGTTCGTTTTAGCCTCTAAATAACACGTTTTATGAAAACTGCTATTTTACAGTGTTTGCAGCAGTTTTCCAGTAAAAACAGCAAAAACGTTTATCAAGACCAATTTTTAAAAAAGTTAAAATTACAGTGCCAGTGCAAAATTGTGCAAAACGTTCGTTTTAGCCTCTAAATAACACGTTTTATGAAAACTGCTATTTTACAGTGTTTGCAGCAGTTTTCCAGTAAAAACAGCAAAAACGTTTATCAAGACCAATTTTTAAAAAAGTTAAAATTACAGTGCCAGTGCAAAATTGTGCAAAACGTTCGTTTTAGCCTCTAAATAACACGTTTTATGAAAACTGCTATTTTACAGTGTTTGCAGCAGTTTTCCAGTAAAAACAGCAAAAACGTTTATCAAGACCAATTTTTAAAAAAGTTAAAATTACAGTGCCAGTGCAAAATTGTGCAAAACGTTCGTTTTAGCCTCTAAATAACACGTTTTATGAAAACTGCTATTTTACAGTGTTTGCAGCAGTTTTCCAGTAAAAACAGCAAAAACGTTTATCAAGACCAATTTTTAAAAAAGTTAAAATTACAGTGCCAGTGCAAAATTGTGCAAAACGTTCGTTTTAGCCTCTAAATAACACGTTTTATGAAAACTGCTATTTTACAGTGTTTGCAGCAGTTTTCCAGTAAAAACAGCAAAAACGTTTATCAAGACCAATTTTTAAAAAAGTTAAAATTACAGTGCCAGTGCAAAATTGTGCAAAACGTTCGTTTTAGCCTCTAAATAACACGTTTTATGAAAACTGCTATTTTACAGTGTTTGCAGCAGTTTTCCAGTAAAAACAGCAAAAACGTTTATCAAGACCAATTTTTAAAAAAGTTAAAATTACAGTGCCAGTGCAAAATTGTGCAAAACGTTCGTTTTAGCCTCTAAATAACACGTTTTATGAAAACTGCTATTTTACAGTGTTTGCAGCAGTTTTCCAGTAAAAACAGCAAAAACGTTTATCAAGACCAATTTTTAAAAAAGTTAAAATTACAGTGCCAGTGCAAAATTGTGCAAAACGTTCGTTTTAGCCTCTAAATAACACGTTTTATGAAAACTGCTATTTTACAGTGTTTGCAGCAGTTTTCCAGTAAAAACAGCAAAAACGTTTATCAAGACCAATTTTTAAAAAAGTTAAAATTACAGTGCCAGTGCAAAATTGTGCAAAACGTTCGTTTTAGCCTCTAAATAACACGTTTTATGAAAACTGCTATTTTACAGTGTTTGCAGCAGTTTTCCAGTAAAAACAGCAAAAACGTTTATCAAGACCAATTTTTAAAAAAGTTAAAATTACAGTGCCAGTGCAAAATTGTGCAAAACGTTCGTTTTAGCCTCTAAATAACACGTTTTATGAAAACTGCTATTTTACAGTGTTTGCAGCAGTTTTCCAGTAAAAACAGCAAAAACGTTTATCAAGACCAATTTTTAAAAAAGTTAAAATTACAGTGCCAGTGCAAAATTGTGCAAAACGTTCGTTTTAGCCTCTAAATAACACGTTTTATGAAAACTGCTATTTTACAGTGTTTGCAGCAGTTTTCCAGTAAAAACAGCAAAAACGTTTATCAAGACCAATTTTTAAAAAAGTTAAAATTACAGTGCCAGTGCAAAATTGTGCAAAACGTTCGTTTTAGCCTCTAAATAACACGTTTTATGAAAACTGCTATTTTACAGTGTTTGCAGCAGTTTTCCAGTAAAAACAGCAAAAACGTTTATCAAGACCAATTTTTAAAAAAGTTAAAATTACAGTGCCAGTGCAAAATTGTGCAAAACGTTCGTTTTAGCCTCTAAATAACACGTTTTATGAAAACTGCTATTTTACAGTGTTTGCAGCAGTTTTCCAGTAAAAACAGCAAAAACGTTTATCAAGACCAATTTTTAAAAAAGTTAAAATTACAGTGCCAGTGCAAAATTGTGCAAAACGTTCGTTTTAGCCTCTAAATAACACGTTTTATGAAAACTGCTATTTTACAGTGTTTGCAGCAGTTTTCCAGTAAAAACAGCAAAAACGTTTATCAAGACCAATTTTTAAAAAAGTTAAAATTACAGTGCCAGTGCAAAATTGTGCAAAACGTTCGTTTTAGCCTCTAAATAACACGTTTTATGAAAACTGCTATTTTACAGTGTTTGCAGCAGTTTTCCAGTAAAAACAGCAAAAACGTTTATCAAGACCAATTTTTAAAAAAGTTAAAATTACAGTGCCAGTGCAAAATTGTGCAAAACGTTCGTTTTAGCCTCTAAATAACACGTTTTATGAAACTGCTGCTATTTACAGTGTTTGCAGCAGTTTTCCAGTAAAAACAGCAAAAACGTTTATCAAGACCAATTTTTAAAAAAGTTAAAATTACAGTGCCAGTGCAAAATTGTGCAAAACGTTCGTTTTAGCCTCTAAATAACACGTTTTATGAAAACTGCTATTTTACAGTGTTTGCAGCAGTTTTCCAGTAAAAACAGCAAAAACGTTTATCAAGACCAATTTTTAAAAAAGTTAAAATTACAGTGCCAGTGCAAAATTGTGCAAAACGTTCGTTTTAGCCTCTAAATAACACGTTTTATGAAAACTGCTATTTTACAGTGTTTGCAGCAGTTTTCCAGTAAAAACAGCAAAAACGTTTATCAAGACCAATTTTTAAAAAAGTTAAAATTACAGTGCCAGTGCAAAATTGTGCAAAACGTTCGTTTTAGCCTCTAAATAACACGTTTTATGAAAACTGCTATTTTACAGTGTTTGCAGCAGTTTTCCAGTAAAAACAGCAAAAACGTTTATCATGACCAATTTTTAAAAAAGTTAAAATTACAGTGCCAGTGCAAAATTGTGCAAAACGTTCGTTTTAGCCTCTAAATAACACGTTTTATGAAAACTGCTATTTTACAGTGTTTGCAGCAGTTTTCCAGTAAAAACAGCAAAAACGTTTATCATGACCAATTTTTAAAAAAGTTAAAATTACAGTGCCAGTGCAAAATTGTGCAAAACGTTCGTTTTAGCCTCTAAATAACACGTTTTATGAAAACTGCTATTTTGCAGTGTTTGCAGCAGTTTTCCAGTAAAAACAGCAAAAACGTTTATCATGACCAATTTTTAAAAAAGTTAAAATTACAGTGCCAGTGCAAAATTGTGCAAAACGTTCGTTTTAGCCTCTAAATAACACGTTTTATGAAAACTGCTATTTTGCAGTGTTTGCAGCAGTTTTCCAGTAAAAACAGCAAAAACGTTTATCATGACCAATTTTTAAAAAAGTTAAAATTACAGTGCCAGTGCAAAATTGTGCAAAACGTTCGTTTTAGCCTCTAAATAACACGTTTTATGAAAACTGCTATTTTGCAGTGTTTGCAGCAGTTTTCCAGTAAAAACAGCAAAAACGTTTATCATGACCAATTTTTAAAAAAGTTAAAATTACAGTGCCAGTGCAAAATTGTGCAAAACGTTCGTTTTAGCCTCTAAATAACACGTTTTATGAAAACTGCTATTTTACAGTGTTTGCAGCAGTTTTCCAGTAAAAACAGCAAAAACGTTTATCAAGACCAATTTTTAAAAAAGTTAAAATTACAGTGCCAGTGCAAAATTGTGCAAAACGTTCGTTTTAGCCTCTAAATAACACGTTTTATGAAAACTGCTATTTTGCAGTGTTTGCAGCAGTTTTCCAGTAAAAACAGCAAAAACGTTTATCATGACCAATTTTTAAAAAAGTTAAAATTACAGTGCCAGTGCAAAATTGTGCAAAACGTTCGTTTTAGCCTCTAAATAACACGTTTTATGAAAACTGCTATTTTGCAGTGTTTGCAGCAGTTTTCCAGTAAAAACAGCAAAAACGTTTATCATGACCAATTTTTAAAAAAGTTAAAATTACAGTGCCAGTGCAAAATTGTGCAAAACGTTCGTTTTAGCCTCTAAATAACACGTTTTATGAAAACTGCTATTTTACAGTGTTTGCAGCAGTTTTCCAGTAAAAACAGCAAAAACGTTTATCAAGACCAATTTTTAAAAAAGTTAAAATTACAGTGCCAGTGCAAAATTGTGCAAAACGTTCGTTTTAGCCTCTAAATAACACGTTTTATGAAAACTGCTATTTTACAGTGTTTGCAGCAGTTTTCCAGTAAAAACAGCAAAAACGTTTATCAAGACCAATTTTTAAAAAAGTTAAAATTACAGTGCCAGTGCAAAATTGTGCAAAACGTTCGTTTTAGCCTCTAAATAACACGTTTTATGAAAACTGCTATTTTACAGTGTTTGCAGCAGTTTTCCAGTAAAAACAGCAAAAACGTTTATCAAGACCAATTTTTAAAAAAGTTAAAATTACAGTGCCAGTGCAAAATTGTGCAAAACGTTCGTTTTAGCCTCTAAATAACACGTTTTATGAAAACTGCTATTTTACAGTGTTTGCAGCAGTTTTCCAGTAAAAACAGCAAAAACGTTTATCATGACCAATTTTTAAAAAAGTTAAAATTACAGTGCCAGTGCAAAATTGTGCAAAACGTTCGTTTTAGCCTCTAAATAACACGTTTTATGAAAACTGCTATTTTACAGTGTTTGCAGCAGTTTTCCAGTAAAAACAGCAAAAACGTTTATCATGACCAATTTTTAAAAAAGTTAAAATTACAGTGCCAGTGCAAAATTGTGCAAAACGTTCGTTTTAGCCTCTAAATAACACGTTTTATGAAAACTGCTATTTTACAGTGTTTGCAGCAGTTTTCCAGTAAAAACAGCAAAAACGTTTATCATGACCAATTTTTAAAAAAGTTAAAATTACAGTGCCAGTGCAAAATTGTGCAAAACGTTCGTTTTAGCCTCTAAATAACACGTTTTATGAAAACTGCTATTTTGCAGTGTTTGCAGCAGTTTTCCAGTAAAAACAGCAAAAACGTTTATCATGACCAATTTTTAAAAAAGTTAAAATTACAGTGCCAGTGCAAAATTGTGCAAAACGTTCGTTTTAGCCTCTAAATAACACGTTTTATGAAAACTGCTATTTTACAGTGTTTGCAGCAGTTTTCCAGTAAAAACAGCAAAAACGTTTATCATGACCAATTTTTAAAAAAGTTAAAATTACAGTGCCAGTGCAAAATTGTGCAAAACGTTCGTTTTAGCCTCTAAATAACACGTTTTATGAAAACTGCTATTTTTGCAGTGTTTGCAGCAGTTTTCCAGTAAAAACAGCAAAAACGTTTATCATGACCAATTTTTAAAAAAGTTAAAATTACAGTGCCAGTGCAAAATTGTGCAAAACGTTCGTTTTAGCCTCTAAATAACACGTTTTATGAAAACTGCTATTTTGCAGTGTTTGCAGCAGTTTTCCAGTAAAAACAGCAAAAACGTTTATCATGACCAATTTTTAAAAAAGTTAAAATTACAGTGCCAGTGCAAAATTGTGCAAAACGTTCGTTTTAGCCTCTAAATAACACGTTTTATGAAAACTGCTATTTTGCAGTGTTTGCAGCAGTTTTCCAGTAAAAACAGCAAAAACGTTTATCATGACCAATTTTTAAAAAAGTTAAAATTACAGTGCCAGTGCAAAATTGTGCAAAACGTTCGTTTTAGCCTCTAAATAACACGTTTTATGAAAACTGCTATTTTGCAGTGTTTGCAGCAGTTTTCCAGTAAAAACAGCAAAAACGTTTATCATGACCAATTTTTAAAAAAGTTAAAATTACAGTGCCAGTGCAAAATTGTGCAAAACGTTCGTTTTAGCCTCTAAATAACACGTTTTATGAAAACTGCTATTTTGCAGTGTTTGCAGCAGTTTTCCAGTAAAAACAGCAAAAACGTTTATCATGACCAATTTTTAAAAAAGTTAAAATTACAGTGCCAGTGCAAAATTGTGCAAAACGTTCGTTTTAGCCTCTAAATAACACGTTTTATGAAAACTGCTATTTTGCAGTGTTTGCAGCAGTTTTCCAGTAAAAACAGCAAAAACGTTTATCATGACCAATTTTTAAAAAAGTTAAAATTACAGTGCCAGTGCAAAATTGTGCAAAACGTTCGTTTTAGCCTCTAAATAACACGTTTTATGAAAACTGCTATTTTGCAGTGTTTGCAGCAGTTTTCCAGTAAAAACAGCAAAAACGTTTATCATGACCAATTTTTAAAAAAGTTAAAATTACAGTGCCAGTGCAAAATTGTGCAAAACGTTCGTTTTAGCCTCTAAATAACACGTTTTATGAAAACTGCTATTTTGCAGTGTTTGCAGCAGTTTTCCAGTAAAAACAGCAAAAACGTTTATCATGACCAATTTTTAAAAAAGTTAAAATTACAGTGCCAGTGCAAAATTGTGCAAAACGTTCGTTTTAGCCTCTAAATAACACGTTTTATGAAAACTGCTATTTTGCAGTGTTTGCAGCAGTTTTCCAGTAAAAACAGCAAAAACGTTTATCATGACCAATTTTTAAAAAAGTTAAAATTACAGTGCCAGTGCAAAATTGTGCAAAACGTTCGTTTTAGCCTCTAAATAACACGTTTTATGAAAACTGCTATTTTGCAGTGTTTGCAGCAGTTTTCCAGTAAAAACAGCAAAAACGTTTATCATGACCAATTTTTAAAAAAGTTAAAATTACAGTGCCAGTGCAAAATTGTGCAAAACGTTCGTTTTAGCCTCTAAATAACACGTTTTATGAAAACTGCTATTTTGCAGTGTTTGCAGCAGTTTTCCAGTAAAAACAGCAAAAACGTTTATCATGACCAATTTTTAAAAAAGTTAAAATTACAGTGCCAGTGCAAAATTGTGCAAAACGTTCGTTTTAGCCTCTAAATAACACGTTTTATGAAAACTGCTATTTTGCAGTGTTTGCAGCAGTTTTCCAGTAAAAACAGCAAAAACGTTTATCATGACCAATTTTTAAAAAAGTTAAAATTACAGTGCCAGTGCAAAATTGTGCAAAACGTTCGTTTTAGCCTCTAAATAACACGTTTTATGAAAACTGCTATTTTGCAGTGTTTGCAGCAGTTTTCCAGTAAAAACAGCAAAAACGTTTATCATGACCAATTTTTAAAAAAGTTAAAATTACAGTGCCAGTGCAAAATTGTGCAAAACGTTCGTTTTAGCCTCTAAATAACACGTTTTATGAAAACTGCTATTTTGCAGTGTTTGCAGCAGTTTTCCAGTAAAAACAGCAAAAACGTTTATCATGACCAATTTTTAAAAAAGTTAAAATTACAGTGCCAGTGCAAAATTGTGCAAAACGTTCGTTTTAGCCTCTAAATAACACGTTTTATGAAAACTGCTATTTTGCAGTGTTTGCAGCAGTTTTCCAGTAAAAACAGCAAAAACGTTTATCATGACCAATTTTTAAAAAAGTTAAAATTACAGTGCCAGTGCAAAATTGTGCAAAACGTTCGTTTTAGCCTCTAAATAACACGTTTTATGAAAACTGCTATTTTGCAGTGTTTGCAGCAGTTTTCCAGTAAAAACAGCAAAAACGTTTATCATGACCAATTTTTAAAAAAGTTAAAATTACAGTGCCAGTGCAAAATTGTGCAAAACGTTCGTTTTAGCCTCTAAATAACACGTTTTATGAAAACTGCTATTTTGCAGTGTTTGCAGCAGTTTTCCAGTAAAAACAGCAAAAACGTTTATCATGACCAATTTTTAAAAAAGTTAAAATTACAGTGCCAGTGCAAAATTGTGCAAAACGTTCGTTTTAGCCTCTAAATAACACGTTTTATGAAAACTGCTATTTTGCAGTGTTTGCAGCAGTTTTCCAGTAAAAACAGCAAAAACGTTTATCATGACCAATTTTTAAAAAAGTTAAAATTACAGTGCCAGTGCAAAATTGTGCAAAACGTTCGTTTTAGCCTCTAAATAACACGTTTTATGAAAACTGCTATTTTGCAGTGTTTGCAGCAGTTTTCCAGTAAAAACAGCAAAAACGTTTATCATGACCAATTTTTAAAAAAGTTAAAATTACAGTGCCAGTGCAAAATTGTGCAAAACGTTCGTTTTAGCCTCTAAATAACACGTTTTATGAAAACTGCTATTTTGCAGTGTTTGCAGCAGTTTTCCAGTAAAAACAGCAAAAACGTTTATCATGACCAATTTTTAAAAAAGTTAAAATTACAGTGCCAGTGCAAAATTGTGCAAAACGTTCGTTTTAGCCTCTAAATAACACGTTTTATGAAAACTGCTATTTTACAGTGTTTGCAGCAGTTTTCCAGTAAAAACAGCAAAAACGTTTATCATGACCAATTTTTAAAAAAGTTAAAATTACAGTGCCAGTGCAAAATTGTGCAAAACGTTCGTTTTAGCCTCTAAATAACACGTTTTATGAAAACTGCTATTTTGCAGTGTTTGCAGCAGTTTTCCAGTAAAAACAGCAAAAACGTTTATCAAGACCAATTTTTAAAAAAGTTAAAATTACAGTGCCAGTGCAAAATTGTGCAAAACGTTCGTTTTAGCCTCTAAATAACACGTTTTATGAAAACTGCTATTTTACAGTGTTTGCAGCAGTTTTCCAGTAAAAACAGCAAAAACGTTTATCAAGACCAATTTTTAAAAAAGTTAAAATTACAGTGCCAGTGCAAAATTGTGCAAAACGTTCGTTTTAGCCTCTAAATAACACGTTTTATGAAAACTGCTATTTTACAGTGTTTGCAGCAGTTTTCCAGTAAAAACAGCAAAAACGTTTATCATGACCAATTTTTAAAAAAGTTAAAATTACAGTGCCAGTGCAAAATTGTGCAAAACGTTCGTTTTAGCCTCTAAATAACACGTTTTATGAAAACTGCTATTTTACAGTGTTTGCAGCAGTTTTCCAGTAAAAACAGCAAAAACGTTTATCAAGACCAATTTTTAAAAAAGTTAAAATTACAGTGCCAGTGCAAAATTGTGCAAAACGTTCGTTTTAGCCTCTAAATAACACGTTTTATGAAAACTGCTATTTTACAGTGTTTGCAGCAGTTTTCCAGTAAAAACAGCAAAAACGTTTATCAAGACCAATTTTTAAAAAAGTTAAAATTACAGTGCCAGTGCAAAATTGTGCAAAACGTTCGTTTTAGCCTCTAAATAACACGTTTTATGAAAACTGCTATTTTACAGTGTTTGCAGCAGTTTTCCAGTAAAAACAGCAAAAACGTTTATCAAGACCAATTTTTAAAAAAGTTAAAATTACAGTGCCAGTGCAAAATTGTGCAAAACGTTCGTTTTAGCCTCTAAATAACACGTTTTATGAAAACTGCTATTTTACAGTGTTTGCAGCAGTTTTCCAGTAAAAACAGCAAAAACGTTTATCAAGACCAATTTTTAAAAAAGTTAAAATTACAGTGCCAGTGCAAAATTGTGCAAAACGTTCGTTTTAGCCTCTAAATAACACGTTTTATGAAAACTGCTATTTTACAGTGTTTGCAGCAGTTTTCCAGTAAAAACAGCAAAAACGTTTATCAAGACCAATTTTTAAAAAAGTTAAAATTACAGTGCCAGTGCAAAATTGTGCAAAACGTTCGTTTTAGCCTCTAAATAACACGTTTTATGAAAACTGCTATTTTACAGTGTTTGCAGCAGTTTTCCAGTAAAAACAGCAAAAACGTTTATCAAGACCAATTTTTAAAAAAGTTAAAATTACAGTGCCAGTGCAAAATTGTGCAAAACGTTCGTTTTAGCCTCTAAATAACACGTTTTATGAAAACTGCTATTTTACAGTGTTTGCAGCAGTTTTCCAGTAAAAACAGCAAAAACGTTTATCAAGACCAATTTTTAAAAAAGTTAAAATTACAGTGCCAGTGCAAAATTGTGCAAAACGTTCGTTTTAGCCTCTAAATAACACGTTTTATGAAAACTGCTATTTTACAGTGTTTGCAGCAGTTTTCCAGTAAAAACAGCAAAAACGTTTATCAAGACCAATTTTTAAAAAAGTTAAAATTACAGTGCCAGTGCAAAATTGTGCAAAACGTTCGTTTTAGCCTCTAAATAACACGTTTTATGAAAACTGCTATTTTACAGTGTTTGCAGCAGTTTTCCAGTAAAAACAGCAAAAACGTTTATCAAGACCAATTTTTAAAAAAGTTAAAATTACAGTGCCAGTGCAAAATTGTGCAAAACGTTCGTTTTAGCCTCTAAATAACACGTTTTATGAAAACTGCTATTTTACAGTGTTTGCAGCAGTTTTCCAGTAAAAACAGCAAAAACGTTTATCAAGACCAATTTTTAAAAAAGTTAAAATTACAGTGCCAGTGCAAAATTGTGCAAAACGTTCGTTTTAGCCTCTAAATAACACGTTTTATGAAAACTGCTATTTTACAGTGTTTGCAGCAGTTTTCCAGTAAAAACAGCAAAAACGTTTATCAAGACCAATTTTTAAAAAAGTTAAAATTACAGTGCCAGTGCAAAATTGTGCAAAACGTTCGTTTTAGCCTCTAAATAACACGTTTTATGAAAACTGCTATTTTACAGTGTTTGCAGCAGTTTTCCAGTAAAAACAGCAAAAACGTTTATCAAGACCAATTTTTAAAAAAGTTAAAATTACAGTGCCAGTGCAAAATTGTGCAAAACGTTCGTTTTAGCCTCTAAATAACACGTTTTATGAAAACTGCTATTTTACAGTGTTTGCAGCAGTTTTCCAGTAAAAACAGCAAAAACGTTTATCAAGACCAATTTTTAAAAAAGTTAAAATTACAGTGCCAGTGCAAAATTGTGCAAAACGTTCGTTTTAGCCTCTAAATAACACGTTTTATGAAAACTGCTATTTACAGTGTTTGCAGCAGTTTTCCAGTAAAAACAGCAAAAACGTTTATCAAGACCAATTTTTAAAAAAGTTAAAATTACAGTGCCAGTGCAAAATTGTGCAAAACGTTCGTTTTAGCCTCTAAATAACACGTTTTATGAAAACTGCTATTTTACAGTGTTTGCAGCAGTTTTCCAGTAAAAACAGCAAAAACGTTTATCAAGACCAATTTTTAAAAAAGTTAAAATTACAGTGCCAGTGCAAAAAATTGTGCAAAACGTTCGTTTTAGCCTCTAAATAACACGTTTTATGAAAACTGCTATTTTACAGTGTTTGCAGCAGTTTTCCAGTAAAAACAGCAAAAACGTTTATCAAGACCAATTTTTAAAAAAGTTAAAATTACAGTGCCAGTGCAAAATTGTGCAAAACGTTCGTTTTAGCCTCTAAATAACACGTTTTATGAAAACTGCTATTTTACAGTGTTTGCAGCAGTTTTCCAGTAAAAACAGCAAAAACGTTTATCAAGACCAATTTTTAAAAAAGTTAAAATTACAGTGCCAGTGCAAAATTGTGCAAAACGTTCGTTTTAGCCTCTAAATAACACGTTTTATGAAAACTGCTATTTTACAGTGTTTGCAGCAGTTTTCCAGTAAAAACAGCAAAAACGTTTATCAAGACCAATTTTTAAAAAAGTTAAAATTACAGTGCCAGTGCAAAATTGTGCAAAACGTTCGTTTTAGCCTCTAAATAACACGTTTTATGAAAACTGCTATTTTACAGTGTTTGCAGCAGTTTTCCAGTAAAAACAGCAAAAACGTTTATCAAGACCAATTTTTAAAAAAGTTAAAATTACAGTGCCAGTGCAAAATTGTGCAAAACGTTCGTTTTAGCCTCTAAATAACACGTTTTATGAAAACTGCTATTTTACAGTGTTTGCAGCAGTTTTCCAGTAAAAACAGCAAAAACGTTTATCAAGACCAATTTTTAAAAAAGTTAAAATTACAGTGCCAGTGCAAAATTGTGCAAAACGTTCGTTTTAGCCTCTAAATAACACGTTTTATGAAAACTGCTATTTTACAGTGTTTGCAGCAGTTTTCCAGTAAAAACAGCAAAAACGTTTATCAAGACCAATTTTTAAAAAAGTTAAAATTACAGTGCCAGTGCAAAATTGTGCAAAACGTTCGTTTTAGCCTCTAAATAACACGTTTTATGAAAACTGCTATTTTACAGTGTTTGCAGCAGTTTTCCAGTAAAAACAGCAAAAACGTTTATCAAGACCAATTTTTAAAAAAGTTAAAATTACAGTGCCAGTGCAAAATTGTGCAAAACGTTCGTTTTAGCCTCTAAATAACACGTTTTATGAAAACTGCTATTTTACAGTGTTTGCAGCAGTTTTCCAGTAAAAACAGCAAAAACGTTTATCAAGACCAATTTTTAAAAAAGTTAAAATTACAGTGCCAGTGCAAAATTGTGCAAAACGTTCGTTTTAGCCTCTAAATAACACGTTTTATGAAAACTGCTATTTTACAGTGTTTGCAGCAGTTTTCCAGTAAAAACAGCAAAAACGTTTATCAAGACCAATTTTTAAAAAAGTTAAAATTACAGTGCCAGTGCAAAATTGTGCAAAACGTTCGTTTTAGCCTCTAAATAACACGTTTTATGAAAACTGCTATTTTACAGTGTTTGCAGCAGTTTTCCAGTAAAAACAGCAAAAACGTTTATCAAGACCAATTTTTAAAAAAGTTAAAATTACAGTGCCAGTGCAAAATTGTGCAAAACGTTCGTTTTAGCCTCTAAATAACACGTTTTATGAAAACTGCTATTTTACAGTGTTTGCAGCAGTTTTCCAGTAAAAACAGCAAAAACGTTTATCAAGACCAATTTTTAAAAAAGTTAAAATTACAGTGCCAGTGCAAAATTGTGCAAAACGTTCGTTTTAGCCTCTAAATAACACGTTTTATGAAAACTGCTATTTTACAGTGTTTGCAGCAGTTTTCCAGTAAAAACAGCAAAAACGTTTATCAAGACCAATTTTTAAAAAAGTTAAAATTACAGTGCCAGTGCAAAATTGTGCAAAACGTTCGTTTTAGCCTCTAAATAACACGTTTTATGAAAACTGCTATTTTACAGTGTTTGCAGCAGTTTTCCAGTAAAAACAGCAAAAACGTTTATCAAGACCAATTTTTAAAAAAGTTAAAATTACAGTGCCAGTGCAAAATTGTGCAAAACGTTCGTTTTAGCCTCTAAATAACACGTTTTATGAAAACTGCTATTTTACAGTGTTTGCAGCAGTTTTCCAGTAAAAACAGCAAAAACGTTTATCAAGACCAATTTTTAAAAAAGTTAAAATTACAGTGCCAGTGCAAAATTGTGCAAAACGTTCGTTTTAGCCTCTAAATAACACGTTTTATGAAAACTGCTATTTTACAGTGTTTGCAGCAGTTTTCCAGTAAAAACAGCAAAAACGTTTATCAAGACCAATTTTTAAAAAAGTTAAAATTACAGTGCCAGTGCAAAATTGTGCAAAACGTTCGTTTTAGCCTCTAAATAACACGTTTTATGAAAACTGCTATTTTACAGTGTTTGCAGCAGTTTTCCAGTAAAAACAGCAAAAACGTTTATCAAGACCAATTTTTAAAAAAGTTAAAATTACAGTGCCAGTGCAAAATTGTGCAAAACGTTCGTTTTAGCCTCTAAATAACACGTTTTATGAAAACTGCTATTTTACAGTGTTTGCAGCAGTTTTCCAGTAAAAACAGCAAAAACGTTTATCAAGACCAATTTTTAAAAAAGTTAAAATTACAGTGCCAGTGCAAAATTGTGCAAAACGTTCGTTTTAGCCTCTAAATAACACGTTTTATGAAAACTGCTATTTTACAGTGTTTGCAGCAGTTTTCCAGTAAAAACAGCAAAAACGTTTATCAAGACCAATTTTTAAAAAAGTTAAAATTACAGTGCCAGTGCAAAATTGTGCAAAACGTTCGTTTTAGCCTCTAAATAACACGTTTTATGAAAACTGCTATTTTACAGTGTTTGCAGCAGTTTTCCAGTAAAAACAGCAAAAACGTTTATCAAGACCAATTTTTAAAAAAGTTAAAATTACAGTGCCAGTGCAAAATTGTGCAAAACGTTCGTTTTAGCCTCTAAATAACACGTTTTATGAAAACTGCTATTTTACAGTGTTTGCAGCAGTTTTCCAGTAAAAACAGCAAAAACGTTTATCAAGACCAATTTTTAAAAAAGTTAAAATTACAGTGCCAGTGCAAAATTGTGCAAAACGTTCGTTTTAGCCTCTAAATAACACGTTTTATGAAAACTGCTATTTTACAGTGTTTGCAGCAGTTTTCCAGTAAAAACAGCAAAAACGTTTATCAAGACCAATTTTTAAAAAAGTTAAAATTACAGTGCCAGTGCAAAATTGTGCAAAACGTTCGTTTTAGCCTCTAAATAACACGTTTTATGAAAACTGCTATTTTACAGTGTTTGCAGCAGTTTTCCAGTAAAAACAGCAAAAACGTTTATCAAGACCAATTTTTAAAAAAGTTAAAATTACAGTGCCAGTGCAAAATTGTGCAAAACGTTCGTTTTAGCCTCTAAATAACACGTTTTATGAAAACTGCTATTTTACAGTGTTTGCAGCAGTTTTCCAGTAAAAACAGCAAAAACGTTTATCAAGACCAATTTTTAAAAAAGTTAAAATTACAGTGCCAGTGCAAAATTGTGCAAAACGTTCGTTTTAGCCTCTAAATAACACGTTTTATGAAAACTGCTATTTTACAGTGTTTGCAGCAGTTTTCCAGTAAAAACAGCAAAAACGTTTATCAAGACCAATTTTTAAAAAAGTTAAAATTACAGTGCCAGTGCAAAATTGTGCAAAACGTTCGTTTTAGCCTCTAAATAACACGTTTTATGAAAACTGCTATTTTACAGTGTTTGCAGCAGTTTTCCAGTAAAAACAGCAAAAACGTTTATCAAGACCAATTTTTAAAAAAGTTAAAATTACAGTGCCAGTGCAAAATTGTGCAAAACGTTCGTTTTAGCCTCTAAATAACACGTTTTATGAAAACTGCTATTTTACAGTGTTTGCAGCAGTTTTCCAGTAAAAACAGCAAAAACGTTTATCAAGACCAATTTTTAAAAAAGTTAAAATTACAGTGCCAGTGCAAAATTGTGCAAAACGTTCGTTTTAGCCTCTAAATAACACGTTTTATGAAAACTGCTATTTTACAGTGTTTGCAGCAGTTTTCCAGTAAAAACAGCAAAAACGTTTATCAAGACCAATTTTTAAAAAAGTTAAAATTACAGTGCCAGTGCAAAATTGTGCAAAACGTTCGTTTTAGCCTCTAAATAACACGTTTTATGAAAACTGCTATTTTACAGTGTTTGCAGCAGTTTTCCAGTAAAAACAGCAAAAACGTTTATCAAGACCAATTTTTAAAAAAGTTAAAATTACAGTGCCAGTGCAAAATTGTGCAAAACGTTCGTTTTAGCCTCTAAATAACACGTTTTATGAAAACTGCTATTTTACAGTGTTTGCAGCAGTTTTCCAGTAAAAACAGCAAAAACGTTTATCAAGACCAATTTTTAAAAAAGTTAAAATTACAGTGCCAGTGCAAAATTGTGCAAAACGTTCGTTTTAGCCTCTAAATAACACGTTTTATGAAAACTGCTATTTTACAGTGTTTGCAGCAGTTTTCCAGTAAAAACAGCAAAAACGTTTATCAAGACCAATTTTTAAAAAAGTTAAAATTACAGTGCCAGTGCAAAATTGTGCAAAACGTTCGTTTTAGCCTCTAAATAACACGTTTTATGAAAACTGCTATTTTACAGTGTTTGCAGCAGTTTTCCAGTAAAAACAGCAAAAACGTTTATCAAGACCAATTTTTAAAAAAGTTAAAATTACAGTGCCAGTGCAAAATTGTGCAAAACGTTCGTTTTAGCCTCTAAATAACACGTTTTATGAAAACTGCTATTTTACAGTGTTTGCAGCAGTTTTCCAGTAAAAACAGCAAAAACGTTTATCAAGACCAATTTTTAAAAAAGTTAAAATTACAGTGCCAGTGCAAAATTGTGCAAAACGTTCGTTTTAGCCTCTAAATAACACGTTTTATGAAAACTGCTATTTTACAGTGTTTGCAGCAGTTTTCCAGTAAAAACAGCAAAAACGTTTATCAAGACCAATTTTTAAAAAAGTTAAAATTACAGTGCCAGTGCAAAATTGTGCAAAACGTTCGTTTTAGCCTCTAAATAACACGTTTTATGAAAACTGCTATTTTACAGTGTTTGCAGCAGTTTTCCAGTAAAAACAGCAAAAACGTTTATCAAGACCAATTTTTAAAAAAGTTAAAATTACAGTGCCAGTGCAAAATTGTGCAAAACGTTCGTTTTAGCCTCTAAATAACACGTTTTATGAAAACTGCTATTTTACAGTGTTTGCAGCAGTTTTCCAGTAAAAACAGCAAAAACGTTTATCAAGACCAATTTTTAAAAAAGTTAAAATTACAGTGCCAGTGCAAAATTGTGCAAAACGTTCGTTTTAGCCTCTAAATAACACGTTTTATGAAAACTGCTATTTTACAGTGTTTGCAGCAGTTTTCCAGTAAAAACAGCAAAAACGTTTATCAAGACCAATTTTTAAAAAAGTTAAAATTACAGTGCCAGTGCAAAATTGTGCAAAACGTTCGTTTTAGCCTCTAAATAACACGTTTTATGAAAACTGCTATTTTACAGTGTTTGCAGCAGTTTTCCAGTAAAAACAGCAAAAACGTTTATCAAGACCAATTTTTAAAAAAGTTAAAATTACAGTGCCAGTGCAAAATTGTGCAAAACGTTCGTTTTAGCCTCTAAATAACACGTTTTATGAAAACTGCTATTTTACAGTGTTTGCAGCAGTTTTCCAGTAAAAACAGCAAAAACGTTTATCAAGACCAATTTTTAAAAAAGTTAAAATTACAGTGCCAGTGCAAAATTGTGCAAAACGTTCGTTTTAGCCTCTAAATAACACGTTTTATGAAAACTGCTATTTTACAGTGTTTGCAGCAGTTTTCCAGTAAAAACAGCAAAAACGTTTATCAAGACCAATTTTTAAAAAAGTTAAAATTACAGTGCCAGTGCAAAATTGTGCAAAACGTTCGTTTTAGCCTCTAAATAACACGTTTTATGAAAACTGCTATTTTACAGTGTTTGCAGCAGTTTTCCAGTAAAAACAGCAAAAACGTTTATCAAGACCAATTTTTAAAAAAGTTAAAATTACAGTGCCAGTGCAAAATTGTGCAAAACGTTCGTTTTAGCCTCTAAATAACACGTTTTATGAAAACTGCTATTTTACAGTGTTTGCAGCAGTTTTCCAGTAAAAACAGCAAAAACGTTTATCAAGACCAATTTTTAAAAAAGTTAAAATTACAGTGCCAGTGCAAAATTGTGCAAAACGTTCGTTTTAGCCTCTAAATAACACGTTTTATGAAAACTGCTATTTTACAGTGTTTGCAGCAGTTTTCCAGTAAAAACAGCAAAAACGTTTATCAAGACCAATTTTTAAAAAAGTTAAAATTACAGTGCCAGTGCAAAATTGTGCAAAACGTTCGTTTTAGCCTCTAAATAACACGTTTTATGAAAACTGCTATTTTACAGTGTTTGCAGCAGTTTTCCAGTAAAAACAGCAAAAACGTTTATCAAGACCAATTTTTAAAAAAGTTAAAATTACAGTGCCAGTGCAAAATTGTGCAAAACGTTCGTTTTAGCCTCTAAATAACACGTTTTATGAAAACTGCTATTTTACAGTGTTTGCAGCAGTTTTCCAGTAAAAACAGCAAAAACGTTTATCAAGACCAATTTTTAAAAAAGTTAAAATTACAGTGCCAGTGCAAAATTGTGCAAAACGTTCGTTTTAGCCTCTAAATAACACGTTTTATGAAAACTGCTATTTTACAGTGTTTGCAGCAGTTTTCCAGTAAAAACAGCAAAAACGTTTTTCAAGACCAATTTTTAAAAAAGTTAAAATTACAGTGCCAGTGCAAAATTGTGCAAAACGTTCGTTTTAGCCTCTAAATAACACGTTTTATGAAAACTGCTATTTTACAGTGTTTGCAGCAGTTTTCCAGTAAAAACAGCAAAAACGTTTATCAAGACCAATTTTTAAAAAAGTTAAAATTACAGTGCCAGTGCAAAATTGTGCAAAACGTTCGTTTTAGCCTCTAAATAACACGTTTTATGAAAACTGCTATTTTACAGTGTTTGCAGCAGTTTTCCAGTAAAAACAGCAAAAACGTTTATCAAGACCAATTTTTAAAAAAGTTAAAATTACAGTGCCAGTGCAAAATTGTGCAAAACGTTCGTTTTAGCCTCTAAATAACACGTTTTATGAAAACTGCTATTTTACAGTGTTTGCAGCAGTTTTCCAGTAAAACAGCAAAAACGTTTATCAAGACCAATTTTTAAAAAAGTTAAAATTACAGTGCCAGTGCAAAATTGTGCAAAACGTTCGTTTTAGCCTCTAAATAACACGTTTTATGAAAACTGCTATCAAAACGTGCGTTTTAGCCTCTAAATAACACGTTTTATGAAAACTGCTATTTTACAGTGTTTGTAGCAGTTTTCCAGTAAAAACAGCAAAAACGTTTATCAAGACCAATTTTTAAAAAGTTAAAATTACAGTGCCAGTGCAAAATT
>JALIRR010007873.1:0-17500 GCA_023091755.1 Montipora sp. Colony 1 RG-2022
AAAAGACAATATATTTTGATTTTAAGGCTCTATAAAAGGCCTTATATCGTTGCTATGGTAACGTTATTTTGGAGGAAAATGTGATGTGAGAAATCTATGATGAGTACTTAATAACCTGGCCAAATTTCGTCTCGATATAATTACCCTAACTGTATCTAAGGAAAGAATATGTTTATTTGTTTGAAAACAAGAGAAACTATTTCGAGCCTCCTCAAATTACAGCCGACATAGCAATCTAGTGAGTGACGTGCATCCAGTCAGTTGATCGTTAACTTGCCCTACGAGGCGAATGAAACACGTAAATTGCCCACTGAGGCGAAAAAAAAACTGAATTATAATTCCCCTATCAAAACGAGCGAGGGAAGTAAATTGCTTACGGCGATGCAAGTAAATCAAATTATTCTTCCAGCGAGCCGCAAAAGGCCGTAAACATGCAAACACTTTCCAACACACTCGAGTCACTGTCGAGTCTACGCAGCGGGACCTGGGAACTGCTAAGAAACAGCGAGACAACGAAAGAGATAACCTCAAGGTCGAAACTCAGGACAGGAATAGGAAGCCGCCCTAAGCGGGCAGCAATCACTAGGCGGCCGGCTGCTCGTATTGGGGACGCATACTCCACGAAAGAGCGAATAGAACACTAAGCAATAAACAGAGACCAGATCTAATAGCAAGAGGCCGCTTTTCTTGTAGGATGGACAGTTTATCTCGATTTTCTTCAAGCTTGTTATTGCAGCGTCTTGATTTTTATCAGACAAGGAATTTTTTTAATCCATGGACGGCGTGTGTATTCCGATTTTAGAATAAGTCAAAATCAATTCATTGCCGGGTTGTACCTAGCTGTGGGATCTGTCCCCGAAGATCCCTCCAACAGTAAAGAAAAGCAAAGAAAAGAAAAAAAAAAAGAAAACAAAAACGCGTTACTTACCAGCAAGTAATACAAAATATAGTATTTTCCGAAGAATCATTTCTCTGGTCTGTCCTGGGGAACAAAATTCTACAAGGAAAGACGCAAATATCAAAAATACTTCGTAATAAAATTTTTTTCTGGCTCAACTGAATTTCTGGATGGCCAGTTTCATTATTTTAAAAGATATCTCCTTATACTCACCGAATAAGCTTAGCCATGTTCTGTGTACCATAAGTAAAATAAGATCATCAAATTCGCAAATGATTATTGAAGTCTCAGTCTGTAAAGAACAGCTACAGATAACATATACCGGTAATTTAATTTTAAAATCAGCCAATTTCGTGGTCAGTGTAGTACGTAGACAACGTTAAAGGGAAGAAATAATCTTTCAGCTGAAATTACCAATCGGCGTTGCCTTCTCAGTTGTAAATAGCGTTGACACATGTTAACCGTCAGAAAAAAAAGTCGGTCATTCGCCTACGTCACTGGTGGCATTATTAAAGTTTTACAGCTTATGAATTAAACATTATACCATGAGCGCGCTTGATAGAAGGCAATTAAAAAACAATAAATAATAATAATTAATAATAATAATAATAATAATAAAACAGCTAGGCGGGTAGCGACTTTCTGGTTATAAGAATTTGCTTCTCTACAAGTAAATTGAGATTAAACTGACTTGGAGCCGATCAAGTGTACTGAAGTAAGGAGAAAAGAAATTGCAAATAGCCACCAACACGGATGGGGAGAAAGAGCTTGAGTTTCGACAAGAGGGGATGCGGCATGAGAACATATCCCCCTGATAGTAATTTTCAACCTTTCCTTTAAATGTCTCGCTACGCGTGGATGCAATCTTTAGCCTCAGCTTACAAGGTTCGTTCTTTGAATAACTAGTCTCATGACCCACCCTGCAAGCAGAGCCTTTCTTTTGCTTGCTCGATTATGGCGTTCTCGAGAAAGGCTCTGCATGAATCGAGTAAGATCTTTATTGAATATGCGCTGCATGTTGCCAGGATACAGTCTCGAACCCAAGCCTAATATGCCAGATCTCGCTGCCATCTTGGTTTTTCATGGTACAGCGGGCTCAATTATAACCATCGGTTTTGTCACTAAACGGACGCTCGCATTGGAATAACTGGTTTGACGAGAGAAAACGAGATCAAGATTGACTAGTCCAGAAGCTCGGGCTGCGGCGGCTTCAAAAAGTTGACGCGATTCGGGCAGAGCCTACTTTTCTCCTCCTCAGTGAAGAAAAAGACAAAAGGAAGCTCTGCTCGCAGGGTGCTCATGACCTTGTAATAATAACAGATCGAAAACAATATAATTGATGGAGTGCCATGCATAATAATAATCCCTACATGCGATGAAATGACAATTCTACATGCAAAAAAATCAAAGCAACCGCAAAACGCCAATGCTAGCAACAACTGCAGAAAAGATAGGAAGAAAAAAGCAATGCATGGTATATACCCCTTTAGGATTACAAAAGCCGATGTTGACAGGAGGTTGACAAACCAATGGAGCAAATCGAGCGGGCTTAAATCAGAAACAGAGGGACTAATTACAGCGGCACAAGACCAAGCTCTCCTTACCAAAACACACCGGCATCACATTATCAAAGATGGCACTGATCCTCATTGCCGCCTTTGTAATAGATCCCAGGAAACAATAGACCACATTATATCAGGCTTCCCAGAACCCGCAAAAACAGAATATATCCACCGGCACAATAAGGTCGCAACCCTCTTACTCTGGAATATCCACAGGGATTACAATGTGGGCACCAGAAATTGAAGAAAGGATCCTTGCACTTGATGGACAATTTAAGCAATTGTCGTGTATAGAGCGGTTTTCAATTGAGTGTCGAAAGTAATTAGCTAATTACTTTGGTTTTGCATCTACTTCACTCAGTGATTGGTTCAAAGTTTTCGCGCCACTTTTTTAACCAATCAAAAGTGAAACCAAAACCAATTGTGGCTCGCGCGTGCACATTTTCCCGCCTTTTGTGTCGGCTACTTGTAATTACTTCGAGTTTTGATTGGTTTGCTGGATTGTCTCCGACCTTTTTGATTGGCCAAAGTAATTTCTTCGGTTTTGGTTTTACGGCACTCGATTGAAACTCGCTCTATGTTGTGGTTTAATTTTGTTTTTAGTTTAAAAAGTTAATTTTTTTTTTGAAACCAGTTTAAATTTTTAAAACTGGTTAAATTTTTTATGAACACGATGTTAAAACAGTAGTAGAAAAAGATGACTCACTATCCTCTAGGAAATGCCTATCCATACAGATAGAGCGATAACAGCAAACCGACCAGACATCGCGATACGGGAAAACAAATGTACCCTTATTAACGTGGCCATACTATCTGATAAAAACACCTCGATTAAAGTATCAGAGAAACTTTCCAAATACAAAGGACAGGGAATAGAAATAGCCCGCATGCGGCAGATGAGGACAGTGGGGATTCCGGTTGTTGTAGGCTCCCTTGGAGTTATTAAGAAAGGCACTGAAAAACATCGACAACCTACATGTCAGGAAATTTTAAAAAAAGCACTTCTGGGAACAGCACACAATGTAAGAAAGGTTCTCTCAATCAAGTAAATCGAATCAGCGCTCCTCTAGTGCCTGAGAACTATGGTTTGGTTCTGGCCCTAGATGGCAAAGTGTGGACAACTTGAAGTACAATATAATAATTATAAGTACGAGGCGGGTCACCATTGTTAGATGGCTGAGTGATATTGCAAAGTGAAGGACGCTTACCTTATTCGATTTTATAAAAAAAGCTCTTCGATTCTTCTTTTTCTTAACTCGCTGGACTCTCGACGAGAAGTGATCTTTTGCCGATGTGAAACGAACATTAAATACAACGGGTATGCTTGTAAAACAACAGGTTTCTTATCCAAATGGCTGACACACCTAAACAAGTGAACCGTACTAGCATCCAAGATAATGTAATTCGATTCCAAACTGCTACGGTATGGGAAAAATAGATTTTAATAAGAATTTTACAAGCACTTTACAATTACACAAGACAAGTATAATTTACAAAATGATACAATGGCATCGAGAAAATAACAAAAGAAAGCAAGACAAAAGAATTAGTTAAAGCATAAACATTGCTCTTAGCACACAAAGAAAAATGACCCGTTAAACTAATAAAGAAAGGGTTGTAAACCTGCTACACACGTCGAAAAACCTTGACATTCTTGATCAGTTAGTGATAGATCATTCAGTAACTTCTTAATATTTTACCGATCGGTCACAAAGTAAATAGAATGAAGATCTCCTTGACTGTTGGGAACCTCAAAATAAATATGAGACTTCTTTAGTTTTTGTTTCTGAGGGAGTGGAATACCATTATAAAAATGTGCGAATACATAGCCTGTTTAATTTTACTTTGTGGCAGCTCAATTTTTTCGAACACCCGATCTTTTGAAACTTCCCGTCATTTGAAGCAATTTTTCAAATTCAGTAGTAATAATAATAATAATAATAATAATAATAATAGAAAGAGACAACATCAAGATTGGCAATCTTGTGGGATATGCCAATACAGACAGACCGTGAGATAAAAGCCAACAGACCAGACATTGTAATAAAAGACAAACAGTCTTGCCGAAAGTCGATCTCTTTCTCTTCATCCGTGTTAGTAGCTATATATATGTGTAGAGAGAGAGAGAGAGGAACAAATTCTTATCACCAGAAAGTCGCTACGCCTCTTGTTCTTTTATTGGCTTACATCAAGATCACGCTCATGGCATAATGTTTAATTCATAAGCTATAAAGCTTTAATAATGCCACCAGTGACATGGGCAAATGAACGACTTTTTTTCTGAAGGTTAAGACGTGTCAACATTGTTTACAACTGAGAAAGCAACACCGATTGTTAATTCCAGCTGAAACGTTATGTCTTCCCGTTAATGGTGTCTCCGTACACTGACCGAGAAATCGCGCGGAATATCGCCTGATACTAAGCCGCCGAGGCCGTAGAATCAGGCAATATTCCCCAGGATAATAGTTTTATTATTCGACGCATTGATGACAAAGCAAAATTTACTAGGTTTATTGGAAAAAAAAGCTGGAAAATCTATTCTTTTTCTCCGCGACACACAAAATTACGTATATCGCACGATATCTGTTGAGTACGCACGACGAATATTGTGCGCGCGCTATAACCATATTTGGACATTGTCACAATGTGTTGAATAACAATATATGTTATCTGTAGCTGTTCTGTACAGACTGAGACTTCAATGATCTTTGCGAATTTGATGGTCTTATTTTACCTATAGTACACAGAACGTGGCTTATTCGGTCAGTAAAAAGTGATGTCTTTCAAAGTTTACAGCCTGAGCTGACCAACCAGCAAAATAATGAAAATAGCCATTTAGAAATTCAGTTTAGCGTTGCAGAATTCTGTTTGCCAGGAGAGACCACAGAAATGACTGTTCCGGAAAATAATTATTGTGCTTACATGTTCTACATTTCTTGCAGGTAAGTAGCCTGTTCTTTCTTCTCGTGGGAGAGATCCCTGAGGACAGATTCCACAGCTGGTGTATTGATTTCGACTTATTCTTAATACATACATCTCTTGAAGCGTACGTACATCTCTTGTAGCGAGGACAGCTTATAATAAATTTAGATTACAGTATCTAGTTGTTTTATTAAGTATCCTTCCCTAAAAATATCGCAGTAACAAGTCTGAAAAAATCGAGATAAAACTCTCCATGCTACGTCAATTAAGTATCCTCGTGGTCTACTTGTCCTTACGAAAAGCGGCCTCTGACCATTAGATCTCGCCTCTGTTTGCTGCTGTTCCATTCGCTCTGTTGTAAAGCGTGCGTCCCCAGCACTGGAATCGCTGCCTAGTTATCTTAGTGACTTGACACGATTTCTGCAGAGCCTCTCTTCATTTTTTATTTTATTTTATTTTATTTTATTAACTTTGCCAGTCAAGCTGGCAGAGCGCCATAACAGCTTGTGCCAATTACTGTGGCCCCTTTTTTACCCTCCCAACCATGATACACAACAGAAGACAGACCAAGCTCCAAGCTCCAAGCTCTCTGCAGAGTTCTAGGGGTCTTTCTGCAGCCTGAACTGCAAAACATTGTGTTTTTGGTCACTTGGGATTATAGTCTTTATTAGTCCATTAGTCTATTAGTCTATTATAAGAAAACTAACCCACTGCAAATTCACTCTTTTGTCTTTAATAAACTACTTTATTGCTCTTCAATATACTTCAAAGAAAAATAAATTTAATAATTCAAATAATTTAATACTTCAAAGAAAAACAAAACTTTGCAGCAAGAATCGTCCTTGGCTTGAAGAAATACGATCACATCTCCGAGGGACTAAAATCATTAGGATGGCTGGACATACTGGACACCAATGATAAACTCATGATGTATAAATGCCTTAAGTGCTCTGAGATCCATAGCCGAACCACAAGGAACCATTAACGACTTGGACTTGGTCAAATGTCGCCTCGCCACAGGGCAACGATCTTTCAGCTTTCGAGGAGCCAAAGCATGGAACGAGCTTGGTACTTCGTTAAGGTGATTCCCTAGTATTGCACTGCGCATTCTGTTCTGCGCATAACACAGCGTGGGCCACGTTCGTATTCAGGCATGGCTAAGAGGCTTTATATGCTCAAATTTCACCGCTCAGTTCTGTTTTCTTTGTCGTACAAATGTCAACGGATATTTCCAGACAAAACAATGTTTAAATTTAACAATAAAGACTCGTAGCCATGTTTGAATATTGATATATCGAACATGGCCAAACACATTCAAAATGGCGACCTTTCGTGCGGGAAAGCTCGCTAGAGAGAAGAATGGCCGTTTTCAGAGCACAGCAGTAAAGAGCAAAACAAAAAACGTTTTAGACTCTCGCAAAACAAAAAGTCGAGTGATAGCCTTGATGATGCAAAAGTTTGATTTCAATCCGAGAGTGAAAGTGAAACCGCGCTATCTTGGAGACGTGTTGTCGAGGGATCGAGCTTTGTTTGCTTACTGTTTTCTCGTAAACGAGGTTGGTTAACTATCTTTTTTTTGGCATAATTTTATTCTCTTACTCCTCCTCTTTGTGCTGTTAAAAAAATTGTAAAAAATTTACGTCAGAAAGAAAAGTTTCAGGGAAAAAAGTATTCGTAACCATCACTCGTGGACACAAAATTGTCTCCTGGAGATCACGCACCCGAGGAATATTTGTAGTCAGTGCCTTTTCAGGACGTGTGCCTATGCCATAAAACAAACATTAAATTATTCCTTTTGAACAATACAATACACCTGTTTAGTTATTTCAAGAATTACGTCAAAGCTGTGCTTCCTGCTCGGGCAAAACGTAGCTTGAACCGATGGAACAAACTTGTCCTTGATAGATAAAGTCGCAATGATTAAATGAGTAACTTGAGCAAGTTATATCTCGCAAACGAGCTTAGTGACCTATTTTTTTAATTGCCCATTTCGAGTCACCCTAATATAGGGAACGATCCAGAAAAGCTTAAAGAAAATCTTACGACAACTTCTATTAGTAAGGAATCACCTTAAATAAATTTAAAAAGAATTTAATGAAACTATTCAAAGAACTTTAAGACCTTTTTTTTTTAATTCCATAAAAATGTATTTAAACTTTTAGCTTTATTTATTATATTCTATTTTTATGTCCATGTTGATTTTTATACTATTGTAGATAATTTATTCATGACTATTTTTTACATTGTGGCTGAAAAGCCCCTAAGGGGGAGCTTCAATAAATGTATGTGTGTATGTATGTATTTGGGGTTGTTTTATTTTCTGTCTTTTCTTTTACCTAATTTCTGCTCCGATATCTGCAGAAGCTGCCAATTTTAGAGAAGCTCTGCTCGCAGGGTGAGTCAGACGATGCTTGCCTACAAATTAATTAAAGGTTTCAGTATAGAAAATCCCTCGGTCTAATATAATTTAAGCAACATCTGCGCTTTAATGTCCCAATAGCATTAATGTAATTGTTTCAGTCTTAACATTTGCTTTTACTGTAATGATTGACGAAACTTAGGAAACGGAGGTTTGTTGTTAAGACTATTCGGTAGAGATAGCACAACCGTGACAACTGAGTAAATAAGCGAAAGAAAGTCTGCCATGCTAAGCATCATGAGATACCGCACAGCAGACGACAGTAAAACGGTCACAGATGTCGAGGCAAGTAAATACATAAACAAAGAAACTGAACGAACTGACGAGTTTGAGTTAGTTAACAAGATTAAAAATAAAAATATTCATGCTTTTCCAATGTCGTGCCCTGTGTAAAGAAATCCAGCTGGCCCTAGGATTCCAGATCCCAGCCCGTGGGTTCCGGATCCCGAATCCCGAGTCGTGGATGCCGAAATGGATCGTGGAATTTCCATCAAATGTGTGGAGTCTGGATTCCATACAATGCATGGATTCTGGATTCCACGCTCTGGATTCCGGATTTCAAAGCCTCACATTTTCTGGATTCTGGATTCTGGATTCTTTCACATCGCGTTTGCGCAGGGAAAAAGAACGACGGGCAAGTCCGTATTGGTTTCTCTCTAACTTCTAATCGGCCGAGAGTAAGGCGCGTGATAATTAAGCCAACTGCTAATCCAGGTGATAAAAAGTCAAAAGCAATTGCGATACTATATTCGACATACGATTGAAGGCAGCTCAACGAGAGAGGACGCGAAATACATACATACATAGATAGATACTTAATTGACCACTCGCCAAAGGGGCTTTTCGGGGCTAAATGACAGAACAGAACAACAACAACAACAACTGTTAAGAATCCCAACTGGCCGGGGGCAAGCTAGTTGGCTATTTACAAGTGCAGCTGAGAAGATGAACCAGGGAATACCAGGAACAAATTCAACGAGTGGTCACAACGTGAACTCCGGATCTCAAGGCAAACACCGGCCTAACCATTGTGTCGCACTGCCTTCATTTTAAGGGACATGATTGCGTGTCACTTTTTAGCGCTGTGCTCATTAGGCTACAGATGACAGGGTTAAAAAGAAAACATTTTGCCTCCACTACTCAACCAGACACTCAAGCTTCACGATATCTGGGCGCGTTGGCCAGACAAGCCACCGTACTATTTACTAAGTTTAGCATTGGAATAGTTACAAAAATATTTATACATTAACTTTATCATAAAGCGAAGAGCAATGCTCCGGAGCCGGACACGAAAACCCCTAAAAACAAGCAGGACATGCGAACACGGCGAGGGCTGACCGTAGAATGCCTCACTCACTTAAAGCCCTGGCCAAACGGGAAATGTTTGACGACCAAACATCATCAAACATGTACAAGTACAAGGAAAGGTTACGTTTATACAAACGTTGGCCGTGTAATTTATACACAAGGACAGAGTCAGAGTTTTTCTCTGTCCTTGTGTGGGCCCATTTCCATCAGTAGGGCTAACGCTCACATGGTTCATATGGGATTGAAATCTAGCACTTCAAATTACACTCTATTCAGTTAACTCTATCATCAAACATGTTGATGTTTGAAGCCCTAGCCAAACGGTTCAAACATGTTTTATCAAACATCGTCAAATATCCGAACGCATGCAAGGAGTTGTGGTCACACAATTACAGATCATCGAGAGAACACCACAAAACAATAGATCTAATTAGCCAAAACAATCGCTCTGCACGTGCGTTCCACATTTTGAAATATTTATTTGCCGTCCTCTGCAACACAATAACATGAAATGATCAAATTTAGGGTTTAATCAAGAACGTAATTGCAAGACGGTAAATTGTTCTTTCTTTTCTTTATTAACGCCGTTTAACAAATTGCAATAATCGCGAAAGAGGTACAAAAACGAGAAGTTAGATTTTGAAACGTTTTCGTTACCGTCACGATCGTCGTTGCTAAAGATCTCTTATCAGCTGAAACTCACGTGTAAACAAAACGCGGTATCTGTGGATACAAGCGAATGAGATAACGCATCTCGCATGCGCGAGCCAAACATGTTTGATACACCTGGCCAAACGAACCAAACATCACCAAACAAACATGAGAACAAAAGAGATGTTTAATGTTGTTTGATGGAGTTCAAACACGATCAAACATCATCAAACAAGGTGGCCAAACGGTAAAATGTGTGTTCACCAAACAATGTTTGATGATGTTTGGTCGTCAAACATTTTCCGTTTGGCCAGGGCTTAACGGTTGCAAAATACAAATCGCGACCGTGGCACTCCAAACGCCCGCCACTAACAACCAGGTCTCTGAAACGTGCCGGCAAAACAGCAGTTTTTTATGCTGATAGGGATTATCACAAATTACATAATGGAAGAAAAGTGACCAGATTTGCGTGGCCAGAAAAATGGTCTCCGTGGCCCCTGCTTCGGAAACAAAACAATGTGTTCCAATGTTCAAGAATATTACCACCAAATTCGAGCATTTTAACTTTGTCAATATTTTATATATTCTTTAACTGCGTTGTATGGATTCACACAAAAAAGCCATAAACTTTATTCAAAAAAATTATTTATTTTCAACATGAACATGAGATTGGCTTACAAGAGATGATTCAAAGAGATCATAGTAATAATTGGCCACAAAAATGACTAATGACACAGACGGTTGTGTTGATGGAGTTTTTTAATTGTATCTTCTAGTCACGTGCACGTATTACATAAAGAACTTGACTTGTTGAGTTCCTTCGAGTAGACGCTAATATATCGTAAAATATCCGCAAAGTTAAAACAAAATAGTTTTAATTTCAATATAATTTCCTACTAAGCTCCTAATTCAGTTAATGACCCAGCAATTCCCATTATCAGTGACATAAAGAGTGACCAAGCAGTTTCTTAACACAAGATTTACAGTGAATGATTAAATTTCCTTTTATTGCAATATACTACCTTTTCACATCGAAAAGGCTTTTGTAAATTTATTTATTGCTCTTTATCGTTCTTATTTAACTGAAATTGCTTATAAAACAAAATTCGACTCTGAAATTCAAGTCTCTTTAAAAAAATATCGTACTAAACAATGAATTTCATATGCAGGATTATGCATTTAAATTTCAAAACCCAATGCTCACGCTCTCAGAACTAAGAAGTCTAGCCGCTATTGATTTCCTCCAGGGGTGCAAGTCTATTATTAAAATTTATACAAATTCTTTGAGTTTGAGCAAACAAGAAATTAAAATCACGAGTAACCCACCAGAAGAACTAAAAGTTGCAATGCATTATATTGCAAAGATCGTTTCTCTGTGAATGACATGCGAATTAGGTTGTTGTTGTTTTTTTGTCTCGATTTTCAGTTATTAGGTAAATAACAAGTCTGATTACGATAAACGTCGACTATGTGTCATTGAATAATTGCATTAAATTGTCCTATAGCCTAATTACAAATATCTACATAGTCATAACCACCCAAGGTAATTTTTCAAAACTTTGTTAAATACTAGGAAAATAAACGGCCAGAATAAAATTAAGTGGATGGGCATGACAATAAATGAGGATAATAGATACAAGCTTCTCTTTATCTGTTTCCCGTTGGCTTTTGCAGGCGACTTGAGACATTTTACTGTAAGACGCAAGCGCCCTTCATTGTTCGAGATTTAGCCGTAATTCAACAAAATTGACAAAATCCTTTTGGTGGTTATGCTCACGGATCATCACACAATTCGAGTTCAAGAGCATTTGCCAACAATCCCTCATTTCCGCATTCTATAGTGATCCAAAGATCCTTTTAAGTGATTTTCGATTATGTCTGGATAGTTTACATTCTGTATACGATTGGTGGTTGGTTTAAATTTCGTGACACAATTACAGCCAATCAAATCATGACTTGATCGCATGCATTACCCGCGCTAACAACGACGGCATGCATTCGTTTTACGCTATCATTGGTTCCATTGACTGTTTGCATCTACTTTGAATGGCTAAATGTCATAAGCGAGTTTAAGCAACAATGACGGCTGCCACACTGCATGACGGCAACAACACAGTTGGGACAAAAACTGTCGCTTCAAGTTATGATTTTCCTTTATCCAAAGTATTTCGCTATTACTACATCTGGTTTACCTTGTACAATACGAGCGAAGGATCCAATCACAGAATTGGCACGAACGGTTTTGAAGTAAAAACAGAGAACGAATGAATCACTGTATCTTCACGTGTCGTGATCCATCTTTTCTTTAAAATGTCCATAACCCCAAAATATTTTTTTCCTTAAAATGAATCTTTGCATTTGTTCGAGACGCACTGCGGTCATTTTTTCCTTTTTCTAACAAATCCTGCCATTTTATAGGCTTCGAAAGTTGCGAAAATCCAAGCATCTTCTGTTTACGACCGAGTCAGAAGGGGAGTGGGTCTATTGCTGATTTGACGTCACAATCTACTTTGCATGCATTTTTACAAAGAGTTAATGCAATGTAAATCAGTTTGTGACGCCAAATCAGGAATACACCCACTCCCTTCTAACTCGGTCGTGAACAAAAAGATGCTTGGATTTTCGCAACTTTCGAAGCCTATAAAATGGCAGGATTTGTTAGAAAAATAAAAAAATGGCCGCAATGCGTTTCGAACAGGTGCAAAGATTCATTTTAGAGAAAAAAATATTTTGGGGTTAGGGGCACTTCAAGTGTCTCGTACTAATCCAGAAAAAGGATACCTTTGCCTTATTGTACAACGTGAATGATCACGAAATATTTAAGATTGCGCAAAGTTAGTAATTTATTTTGACGGGAGGCTTTCGTTCCCTTGGTGGTCGATCCAAGTTGCTTAAATAAAATGAAAACCACCCTACTGACTCTAGTGTCTTTAAGATCCTTTACTTTCCATTCAGAATCCTGGCAAGCTAAACATCCATCGATTGTTGTTTACATTGCAGTGTTGAGCCCCATTGGTTCAAGCGTTTGATATTCTGGCATTTGCATTATTGGATGTGACAGTTTCTTGTGTATTGCTCCCTTGATGTTCAGCTTGTTGACCGAGTAATAGTGAATCATTTCCGGTACTGTGTCAAACGGTTTGCTAAATTGTCCCAAGATATATTTGTTTTGTTCACATACGATCTTCAAGTGCATGAAGGAGTTATTATTTCTGAGAAGAAAAAAACATCAATATTCATCACGAAATAACCGAAAAATGAGACAAGATGAAGAGAGTCAATCTCAATTATCACAGTTTTTGACGTTTTCACGGCCGACTAAGTGCGGATTTCATTTCACATTTTCAAGAACTTACTTCCGTACTGCAAAGCAGGCTATACTGTTAAAATATAATAGAATAGAATCTTTATTTATACACGATACGAATTAAAGCTAAAACGCTTGTGAGGTCGTGTGCTTAACAAAATAATTACTCGTCCAATTAAAAACTATTAATTATAAATAAAACACATTTCTGAAAACGTTCTACTAGATTACAATTCTTACACTGTAAAATGCGAAACTCAGTAAGAAACTAGTACAATCAAACATTAAAATTTAAATTTTTTTAACATCTCTACTTAAAAATACGTGTCATCATGCAGTTAATCTGTTCCTAACCGTTGAACCCGATAACCCAGTGAAAGTAAAGCTCCTGGAAGTGATCATTTCTTCTGAGTAGTAGACGAAGTTTCTTGAGGTCAATACTACCTACATTTCTGATATAATGGTTAACAAAGTTCCATACCACTAAACCTCGATATACCAGTGAGTCTTTTAACAATCTAGTATGGAATCTAGGTGTCGTGATTGCTTAGTAAATAGCTTCATTCCTGTCTTATGAACATGCTATAAATTAGACACTCAGGAAACAGTCCCACGTCTGTCATTTGATAGGTTTTCGGGTCAAATAACTGCTGATTTATCATAACTTTCAAGACTTTTAAAGAAGGAGACAATTAAGTATGTATACAGGGTTAAGTGTATAGACACTGCAATATTATTATACACTGCGAGCAGTCTCTCTCTCTTCCCCTAAATCTTTGAACCGAACTAACACTTCAAAATGGCTGAAACTGCGAGTCGCAAATACCGCGGGCGTTTGTTATTTCACTCTAATCAACACCCGCAGTATTTGCGACCCGCAGTTTCAGCCATTAAAAGTTCAACGAACACGTTCGTTTCAACGATTCTAAAGCAAAAGAGGGATTGTCCGCAGTCTAATATTATTATAAATATATGACGTAAAGAACTTTTCACATCATTTTTGAATGAGAAAGACACTTACTTGACTGACAGAGAGAAGCCATTCTTACTGCTTTCACTGTTTCGCAGTAAGAAGCTGCAGTCTTCAGATTCTTTCAAAAGTGTTTCTGCTTCCAGTCGCTTCAAAGGTCCATGGTACCAGCTAAAAAGACATAAAAATACCCCTGTCAAAGACATATGCACAAAATGCATGGAATGTACAATAGCCTGCAAAACTGTCATGGCAACGAGCTATTCATTAAAGGGGCAGTATACAATAACAAATGGAGGGGGAAAAATTAGGAAAACCTGTCACAGAGGACAGATCATCCTATTGTCACATGTTCTTGTACTTTGTTTACACGCAAAAGACTGTACTTACAGCCCTTGTGATAGACTGTCTCCTTCTTAAAGTGCACCTTAAACTCAAACATTTTCCGTTCCTAATATAAATCTCCTCATCCAAAGGAAACATATTGTTGCCATTGCTACCCAGAATTTTGCTTTGTCAGTGCCATGCAAGCCACGTAAACTTGACAGAATCTAGCAATAATTTGAACCCACGACCGTGATGTGAGGGGCATGGGTCTATTCTTGATTTTACGTCACCAACTGATTTGCATTCCTGTTTTCAAAGAAATTTTGCAAATTTGCAAAGCAGTTTGTTATGTCAAATCGGGAATAAACCCATGTGTCTCACGTCACGGTCGTGGGTCAAATTACCGCTAGTTTTGATAACTCTGCGCATCTTGCAATTGGCCGGCCCGGCAGATGAAAAGCGAAATTTTGAGGTACGAATAGTAAAACATGTTTGCTGTTGGTGGGGAGATTAATATTGTAGATGAAAAATATTTGAGTTATGAAAAACAGGTGCTATGCTCAGCAAAGGTTTTAAAGCTAACTTACTTTCCCCTGGAAAGCCTTTTTTCACAAAGCACAAGCTACAACGAGAACTTCCCTTTGCTGGGAATATCCTGGCCGCAAAACTAAAGATGGGCCGTGTCAGAAGTATAATTAGCTGCTACATTTTGATTTCTTAAAGATAAAGCTTTCAAAACTTGAAAAAAAAATAAGTCCCTAAAACAAAATTTTGGCATGTAAACCCTTGTAAGATATTCCAATGTGAGTAAGGCCCATTTAAGTTGATTTTTTTTGTTTTTGAAATGAAATGTCTTGCTCAAAATAGCATACCGCATTATCTGGTTTAAAATAATTTTTACTGTAGATCCAGTCCCGGCAGGGTTTGAGCTAGGATTTGATTACTAAGGGACAGTTTGTCCCCTTGGCTAAAATTTTGGGGGACATACCGGTATTCATTTTTAGGGGGACAGTCAATTTTTTCCAGTTTTCTTACCTTCAAACATGGAAACCGGCAAGCCAACAAAAACATTTTTTATTTATATCTGTTACTTGTAATTAAAAGAATTAATACAAACAAAAAAAGTTTAGGAAATGGTGTCAAGACTTTTTTCCTGTTAATATTTAAACCAAGAATCAATTACTAAGCTTTATACTGTACATATATGCACATGTATGTACCATGTATATACTCTAGATTCGGGCATGGATCCAGGATTTTGAAATGGGGGCTGAATTTTTGTAATAACGTAATAGAACCAAAGCCTGGTTGAGGTGTTTGAGGGATAAGACAAAAAAAAAGAAAGAAGGGGGGGCTCAGAAAAAGGGGGGTGAAAATTCACCCTTTTCACCTCCCCTGGATCTGCGCCTGAGATTTCAGACAAAAATAGAGGAACATTGCCTCCTTTTCATAGCGGAACCAAGTTTTTTAGAAAGATGGCGAATTCGTTGATTTCCTTTGACCCTCATCTGTTTCTTCCTCATTAATACACTGTTCTTCTTCTGTATTTTTTTCTCTGATTCAATCTGGCTTCCATTTAAAGTGAAAAAGTTATCTATGGTACGCATACGTTTTCACCATGGCACTTTAATTCCCAGATGCATCACATTTGGTTGAGCATGAGACCTACATGTTTAGTAGAGCGTAACTGAAAAGTAAACGCACAATAAAATTCCTCCCACAGTCTATGTTTCAGCTTGTAATTTGCATTGCCCCCTTGGCTGTTTTTTTTTAGGGGACAATTTCAATATCAGTGCGGGAGTGGCGCAATGGCACGGCCTGGCTCAAACCGTGTAGATGGGAGGAAATTTAGCTGACCCTTTTAAGGCCATGTGATTCCAGTAATGCTACACGTAGCTAAATTACTTCAGCAAAACCTTAGACTGGGACAGGGCTCCGCAGTAGGGAAGCGGATGGAGAAGAACACCCCCTTCTCCACTAGCCAGTCCCCTACTCAGTAAGGAAATTTTTTCTTTGCCTTATTTCTTCTTTAATATCCATCTTTCTTCCACACTCATGGGCCTCGACCTAAGCTACCATAAGCAAAACATACTGTATCCATGTCATTACTCACCCTTGTTGTTCAAGAGGTAATGTAGGGTCAATAACAGAATCTTCTCCTACAAACGTCCTTGGTGGCTTCCTGGGGGCGGATGCAGCTGCTGCTGCTGCTGCTGCACTCCCTTGGACTTCTCCTTCCTTAGCTTGTACCATAGCTACCCTGTTTTTTATTTTAGACCACTCCCATGGTGCATCATAGTCCTCAGCTGGTCTTGCATCCACTTTTGGGGACTGAGGAGGCTGCATGTGACCATTAAGTGGAGACTTTTTATTCCATTCCCATGGTTTTTCGTAATCTTCTCCTGGTCTATCATCATATGATGGAGCCTGGGGTTTATCCTTTGTTACGCTGGGTGAGGTTTGCCGTATTCCGTAAGGTGATTTGCTCTCCCAGGGTGCGTCATAATCATCTGCAGGCCTTTGGTCCCTGCTTGGAGACTGTGTTCTAAAGAAGAATTTACATAATAAAAGTTCTTCACATCAATTTAATTTTGTATCTTTTTATTCCACACATTACATTCAAACACAGAGTTATAGACAGTACTACTGTGACTACTTATACACAGTTGTTACATGAAAACGGAACTAGTAGAACAAAATAAAAAGGAATTCCACTGGGTGTCCCTTGACCCACCCGCATGTTTCCCCTATAGATTGTTTTCACTGTCATGCAACAAAAAATCAAAACCATTGAATGAAATAAGCCAAAAACTTGGAATGTTGTAGGAGACACATTCATAAATCACCTCACCAATAGTCCATTTTACAGTTATGTGCTTAGTTACCTGGCCTGTGAATGAAAGTGAGGCTGGAGTTGACCTTGCTTTGATAGAAACCTCAGTGCCTTTCTTATGTAAATTCTTACTAATTAGCACAACGACAACATTATTAACATAACAAAAGGAGGCAGGTCTGTATCATATCAAGGTCAATGCCAGCCTCACTTTCATTTAAAGGCCAGGTAACTAAGCACACAACTGTAAAGAGGTCTATTTTCAGGTCTGTGCGGTACATTTGTCGAAACTTTTCATGCAAA
>JALIRR010007874.1:5000-10000 GCA_023091755.1 Montipora sp. Colony 1 RG-2022
TCGTGGGAAATTTAGCGATTTCAAGGACGTGTGTTGCTCTGGTAAAAATTGCTACAATTTGCCATTTTCAGCCATAATAACAACAGCACAAGATCATTTGAGATAGTTTATCCTCATCCTGTGTAAATATTTATTGCAGAATAGTACAATAATAATTATGGAACTTTTTGCTATTCTCATACATTGCTTCTAAATTCACCCTTTGTGTGGGTCCCCTGTGATAACAATGATTAGTGAGTCCATAGCTAGATCTGAAAACTCAATCAGCATTACTGCTGGCTCTACCCAATTAATATTGGTCTCTAATTTATTTCCTTTTTAATTATTTTTCAGGCTACCATGGAAATAGCAAGGAATAGGACATTAGCAATTGTGTAACTGAAGAGATGAATAAAAATGTAAAATGAAGAGCTATTTCAAGGTTCCAGTTGTTCTACCTTATTGTAGACAAAATTATACAGGTTTATCCTAGCAAGTATTTTATTGCTTTTGCATGTGTACAATGGTGCTAGGTATTATGAATTTTGTGCTCGCTTTCCAGGGTGACAAAAGGCTCCTAAAATTCAAACTGCTCGAGACAGCAGTACATGTAGAGTATCATACTAACACAAGAACTACAGCTGTGTGTTTCACATTATCGTTTTATTATCATTATCAATATAGGTATTGTTATTGTTATCATCATCATCATTATTATTATTAGTAGTAGTAGTAGTATTCCTTTCATTTATATATATATATATATATACAAATGTAAGAAGGAAAGTATTACTAGTTACTCGAGTTTCACGCTCAAGGCGATCATCAGACTGATCGTTGTCTACGAGAAGGTGTCATATATAAGTGTTCAAATTTAGGAACGGTTGCAGCGACGCTTCCGGTGATTGGTTGTCGTGAAAAACTTGTTTTCATGGCGGCATTTCGTTACCAGCTCAGATTTCTTGTTCAAGAGAAAGGCGTTTTTTGCGCTCAAGATGCAAAGTTTTTCAGATAAACACAGGTTGCAGTAATATATATATTAGTAATATATATATTAATATGTTAATTAAGTAATTAATTAATTAATTAATTAATTTAATTCCTGGCTGGGAAATAAATTTGATCAGCTGGCTGGGAAACCAACCAATTTTATCTAGCTGGCTGGGAAATTTCTTGTGTGTCTTGCTGGGAAAAAGAAACAGATAATTTTTTCCCAGCAACACTGAAAAACACCTGAAAATGCCTTAATAACATTTATTTTCATTAACTGGGGTATAATAATACATTTTACAACAAATTGGTCGTTGGGTGCCCCTGTGTGGGCTCAGAGCATCATTTGGGTTTTATGCGTGGCTCAGGCATTCCAATGAAGTTTGGGTAAAGAATGGGAGGTTTGTTTGGATGAATTTTGTGATTCCTTGCAAACAGGGAAACTTTCCTTGTCAGTTTTAACATCATTTTTACATTTAGAGTAAACTGCAGAAATAGTCTTTGGAATTTAGTGGTAGTTTTCAATTTCCGTGGAGGTTCCACGTTTTATTTTCGGCCAATTTTACACTCGTTTCCAACGGAACTTAAAAACCTACAACAAACAAAAACTATTCTCCGAGACAGGGTCCCATTCTACCAGGAAAAAGAAGCCATTTTTGAGGTGATTCTCAGTACTTGCTCTGAATTTTCCCAAATTGGAACACCACATTTTAGTTTGGAAGGCGTTAAAGGCTTCTGGTGTTGAGCGGTTTTTCTTCGAAGAGGGCGGTCTATAAATGGCAACTAGTCGGATAGAAGATGTGACTAATAGTCAAGTCCATATATTCCATCGCTGGAAGCGGAATGCTGTCATTTCTTGTGACTTTAAAGGCCTTTTGCAGTAAGATACCAACTCCACCGCCAGATCTGTCAATCCTAGGAAACGCGGTAAACGTTTGCAAAAACGTAATCCTTCCTTGAACTTGTACATGTTCATTGCCGTGACTTTAACATCTCCAGTCCAGCAACAATCAGCGTCTTAAAATGACAAAAGAGAAAGTGGTGCCTTTGTAATTTCATCTGCAAATGGTTAGACTTTCAAGTCTTCTCGCGTAAGGACTATAAACCGTAGGCCCCGTCTCTTCTTGTTAATCGGGAGCTTTAGCAACGACGACGGGAACGGCATCGAGAACGTCATGTAAAAACATAAATTCACGTCATTGCGATCACTTCGCGACTATTCCAAGCTTTTTAATATGACAAAGGTGTTTCAGTCCCTCAGGAATGAAACCGTTACGAGCGGCGCTTAATTTAGGGGAGAAAAACGAAAATTTTTCTCCAAGTGCTGACGTTCTCCATAACACCTCAAACTTGATAATTTCACGTTGTTGCTTTGCTGACGACGGCAAAGAAATGGACAAAAATGATCAACGCACGTGCAGAGCGTGCAAAGCTATTGTTTTTGTCCACTAAATATGCAAATTTGTAACGTTCTCGTTGACGTCGCCGTTTTCGTTGCTAAAGCTCCCTAATCAACACTGTTGGGAGGCGCGGTGGCCTCATGGTTAGAGTGTTCGACTTCGGATCTAGTGGCCCGGGTTCGGGTTCGGGTTCGGGTCCTGGCTGTGTTGTGTTCTTGGGCACGACACTTTACTCTCACGTTGCCTCTCTACATCCAGGTGTATAAATGGGTACCGGCGAAATGCTGGGGGTAACCCTGCGATGGACTAGCATCCCATCCACGGGGGAGTAGAAATACTCCTAGTCGCTTCATGCTAATGAATCCTATTTAGTACGTCTATTTTCAAAATCTAAAGAAAAAAGGACATGCAAAATTTTCATCGTGGTGGCACTTTAGTATACAGATGGAATTGTGACACCAAGCCATCTAGCCACCTGGGAGGTAGTCATTATGGGAGTTCATAGTGAGCCCGTAGAGGATATAGATGCGACGAAAGTTAGTATAGTTGATAGCTCAACTGGTAGAGCACTGCCCCGGTATCGCGGAAGTCTGGGTTCAAATCCCGTTAAAGCCTGAATTTTTCAGGCTTTTGTTTCGACGACGCCCTAGGCGGAATGCTTTTATTGGTTCGAGGTGTTTGGAAGTAATATGGCAAACACGAGTGCGAGTGTTTCATCAGAAGTTCCAAACACCGAGAAACAATAAAAGCAATTATTGTTACGAGGTGTTTGGAACCCCTGATGAAACAAGAAGCACGAGTTTTTGACATGACTTCTTAACCTTTTTTTTTTTACTAAGTACGAGTGTGACGTGATGATCTTTTGTTTTATCAAGTGATAGTAATTTGCGACCACAAAAAAGTCGATTTCGCTTTCTTGGCAGACGGCGATGTAATTGAGACCCAAAACGGCAGACCTCAAAGCGCCAAAGCGCGATATAAAGCGTGTCAAAAAGGCTTAATCTCTTGTTAGGCGAGTCAATCATTTGCGAGCTCAAAAATTTAATGCTGCCGTGTAGTTATATCGCTAGAGCGGTTTTCAAATGAGTATCGTAACACCAAAACCAAAACCAAAGTAATTACTTTGAGCAATCAAAAAGGACGTTGGGAATCCAGTGTACGAATCAATACTCGTATTAATTACACGTAGCCGACACAAAGCGCGGAAAAATGTGCACGCGCGAGCTACGATTGGTTTTGGTTTCACTTCTGATTGGTTGAAAAAGTGGCGTGAGAGCTTTGAACCAATCACTGAGTGAAGTACTGTAGTCAGAAACCAAAGCAATTCGCTAATTACTTTCGACACTCAATTGAAACCGCTCTAAATGGGCCTCCTGGAAGCGCGATTATCAAGAGTTCATCACGATTTAGCTATCACATTGAGGTTTCACCGTCTGCGAGCCTGGAGCCACAATTTACTTATTTAGTTTAATTAACGCCCGCTCCTGGGATGTGCTGTGCGTTTTGATTGCGCTATTTGTTGGGCTACTAACTTTTTCTGGTACAAACCCCGTGCCACCCCCCCCCCCTTCCAGCCAATTGTTTCATTCGAGGGTTTTAAATGGTTATTTTTGCGTTTGTTATCTGATAGCATCTCACAAGTATCTACAAAAAATACTGAGGATGGCTGCAACATCAAGAAAGATGTTTCCTTTATTTTGTTCAGTTGCGATATTTTATATCGTGTGGCTTTCTTGGAAAATGGAGGTCACCCCTAAGTCTTCCGATTGCATATTTCAAAGTGCAGAACCAGCTGAATTGCTGTCATCAGGAAAACACTTGGAATTGTACGTAAGATACAACACAAAAGAAGCAAACGGGAAGTTTTCCAGACTTGTAGAAGCTTGGCTCTTCAGAAGCGTTTCATTATTTTGGCCGAGGAATACAAGTCTTGTGGTGGTCTTGGATGAAGAACTTGAAGCTGACTGGGAATACGGCTGCAGATTGAAAAACACCACTCGATACAAACAGCTTGAATTGAGAGTTTGTTATATGGCACCATATTCTCAAGATATGATTCACCATTGGGGGAAGATGAGAATGTACCTTGACATGATGCACGCTGATTTGTGCACTAATGCAGCTTATGTTGGTCTAGTTGATTACGACACAGTCTTTACCACAGCAGTTACACCAAGCCTGTTATTTGAAGATGGTAGACCTGTGGTCACAGGAAGAATCGGAGAACCCAGAATACCTTGCTGGATCCAAACAGCCGAGTACGTGCTTGGTGTTAAACAGGTGATGCAGTGCATGCATTATTTTCCAGTCACATTCAAAACAGCGCATATCCGTGAAATGCGTGAGTACGTAACGAAACTGCACGGTAAAGACTTCAAAGACGTTTTCTCAGAAGCCAGCGGAAAAGTTAATGTAAAGAGTTCATGCTATTGTCATTATTCAATAATGTGCAACTACATGTGGTACCATCACAGAAACGAATATGCTTGGCATCTGCAATACATCAACATGACTCACCCTTTAAACGCCTCGGTACCTGATGAGTATTTCTTTACTGAGGTTGAGCCGTACGAGAAGATTCCACATCCACGGATGTCACAGCACATACGCCATTACATGTTCAATGGGAAA
>JALIRR010007875.1:0-20040 GCA_023091755.1 Montipora sp. Colony 1 RG-2022
AAAACATTAAATTATTTTGAAGTAGCCATGAAATCTTTGTCCTTTTTTGCATTCCAGTGCATTAAAAGTGCTAGTCGAGTTCAGGTTTCTCTCTCGACTTCCCTATGATTACATTTGATTAAATGTATAGAAAAACAGCAAACAGCGTTTTTCCTTATTTCCGGTCTTTTGTTTTCAACTCCCGATAACTTGAACCTTTTTCAATTTCACTTGAAGGTTCGAGTTATCGGGAGTCGACTGTACTAGTTTATTCGTTCAATCAAAAGTCTTCCGCCATTTCTCGAACACTGTCACGCTCAAACCTTGAGCGTCTTCGTTACCACTTTCTTGCAAAAATCAGCCGAATGGGTCAAAATACAAAAGTTTGGCATTTCAGTTTCGTTTCCGCAAGAACGAATGTAACTTTTTTGACAGCTCAGTTCATCCATTTCCGCTGAAAATAATTGATTAATTGATCCAGTTTTACGCTTTCAAAATCAATTTCTTCACCTTGAAGCAAGAACGGAAGCTTAAGGACAAAACCTTGCGAAAATCATTTGACAACGTGCCGAAAACCAGCCAACGCACAATAAATAGTATTGTCTCGAAGTGCCTTAATTTCCTTGCAAAACAACAGAGTTTTGGTCTTAACGCCACCCGATCTCTTTCCTTTAAATACGTTTCAAAATCAAGCTGTTCTCAGTTAGACAAAGGCCACGTTCACCTTTTGATTTGTTGAAACCATACTAAATAGTGCAAGTTACTAACAATGTTGCCAAAGAGATCGAATGACGATTGTAGACCCAAATGCTGAGTAAGTAAATATATAACAGTAAAGCTATCAGAACTTACCTGTTCCAGAGCAAAACAAAAGGATTCCCATAAGCATATGAGCAGCAGACATGGTTGCCGATTCACAAAATATCAAATAAACACTGACATCCGTCATGCAACGTCCAAAAAATGTGGAATACTGTCAATCCCAGGGCTCTTGACGGTCCGTTTATTATTTTTCTATTACTTTATTCGTTGTATCCGAGCAACTATGAATTTGGCGTCTTCTCCAGACGGTCGTTGTCGATGAATTGGATACGTGAATTTCTGATGGATAGGCTTGGACCATTCGACCGATATTTATCTCTTTTTTTTGTCTGCCTGCGCTTGTCAGGTACGACGGCATCCTCCGCGAGAGAGTAACAATAAAAGCGGACGGCCAAGTCGCTTGCAGCGCAAATGAAAGTACTGCGAAATGCTTAGTGAAATACCGTCCCATAATTCTTTATTAGCGAAAATCCTGGCCTAGAGCCTCTCCAGATGAAAGGGGAATGCCTAATCTGGACAAGCGACTTTGACTCATTGATTACCTTTGCTTCCCTCAACACTAATGAAGTAAATTATGGGGAAGTACAAATTTTTCAGATTTTGGACGACGGGGACAATTTTTTTTTTAAACTAAAACACAAGGTTAGCAATTAGTCCTTGAACCAAACTGCCTTATGGAGCTGAGGCATGAACTCTTAAAACAAAAGGTGAAAGAAAGATCCAGTCAGTAGAAATAAGTGTGGCCCTGAAGAGGTTTTAGTCTTAACAAATTTAGCAACTATGGTGAAGTGCTTGCTTCAGAAAGTCATGAGCAAAGGGCAGACGGCTGCCGATGGACCAAAACTATTCTGCAGGGAGAAGACGTCTGTGGCAAAGAAAAGAGAGGGCGCCTAAAACGTGAGCTATGCAGACAACCCTGCTTAATGGTGTCGAGGGAATTTAATCGTCAATACTACTCAATACGTTATATCTTGCTTCAATCTCATATGTTGAGAGTCCAGCAGGGAAGAAGAAAGGAAAACAGGCAACTGGTTAAAAAAAAGAAAAAAAGAATCCCAGATGAAATCAAGCGAAGCTGTAATTATCCTCACAGTTATGAACACAATTTTAGCAATTGCATGGACTTCAATTGCTAAAATTGAGTTCATAACTGCAAAGATCATAACCTTGATTTCATATCCGCAGTTCAATATACGATTAATTTCATATATCATTTCATGGTTGATTCATTCATCACGGGAACATTTAAACCCACAAATGACCAGCTCCCAGCATCAGTGGCTTCATAGCTCACGTTGGTTTGAGCGTCGCACCGGCATCCTCAGGTCACGCTTTCAAACCTCGTTGAAGTCCTCAAGTTTTTAGGCTTCTCCATGCAATTGCTAAAATTGCGTTCATAACTGCGAGAATCATAACTCCACTTGATATATTGACTACATAGATAAACTCACATGTATATAGTTTTAGTGTTTAAGTGATTTAATTACCTGTTTCACTCGTAATTTATAGTGTTTTCTGTAAGGGGCCTTCTATTATTTCAGCCTCTGATACTTCAGTAAGGCTTTTCATTCATTTATTCAAGAGTTTTAAAGCAAGCAACCGTGGACAATCTTCCTGTCGGTGTACGTTGGATCAGTGGCTTGATCTGATCGGCGTAGTTACAAGTTGAGAAACTAAATATTTTAAGCAAGAGCCGATACAACGTAGATTTGATTTTAGGGATGTACTATATTTCGGCTGGCCAAACCAGCCTTCTTCAGGTACAATGAAAGTTTACATTGAATTGCTTCTATGCACATATATATATATATATATATAGTAAATCGATGCTGACGTAATACTGGAAAAAAATGTGAAGAAGGCTGGTTTGGCCAGCCGAAATATAGTACACCACTAAAATCAAATCTACGTTCTATCGACTCTTGATTAAAATATTTATTCAATATTCTTTCCAAAAAGCATTCCTTACTCTTTTTTTGAAAATGCGCTTTGTGAGATATTCCTTACAGTTTTACGGTTTTGAGCTTTTTTCTGTCGTTTAAGTCGCATTCTAGACACCTGCTTTCGCCCATCCCACACCCTCATAGGGCGGATCATGTCTAGCCTGCTTTGTTGACTGTCGAGTGCAATAAATCCCTTACAACTTCGTTCCCAGGCTACTCTCTTTTCCACCCGCACTTTCTTTTTATATCCAGCTGGTCATCGGAGCATGGAAATTGTACCAAAGGCTGTTTTCCCCTTCAGCCACAGTGACAAACACTGTATTTTTATACATTGAAAGCGGTACATATATTTTTCAAAGAAGCTGTAAGCGGACTCTTGACAGGGATTATTCCACATAACTTCCTCGACAGCTGAAGCCAACGATGCTGTGTGTGATAATCATAATTTTTCTCTTCAATTCAAATTTGTCAGGTAAGAATTAGATCGGTATCAAACATCTAGTGACTGAGAGCACTTACAAAACGGTTGGCTGTTCGCTTGCTAGTGTACGGGAAGAAAGACACGGATCTCGCTGGCTCCAGTACGAATGCTTGTTGTGCTGAAGCTTGCAAAGGCTATCCTTTTACTCGTCCTCTCCCACTTTCTTTAAACTATCTATCTACCTATCTATCTAACTTTCCCTTGTAAAGTCGCAGCTTTTGGTTATCTGCGCGGAGTAACCTATGACCAAAGCGCTTAGGTTGATGGATTTAGTAATCCTGTCATTGAAGTTTACTCATTTAGGAGACATTAGTCTAATAATTGATCTTCATAAGCCTCCATACAGAAGTAAGATTTGTATCGTGATAAAGCCGATCATCAGTCAAGTTTATTTCATTTGAAATTGGATGATGACTGGTTTTATAACCGTTGCCAAACATGACAAACAAAGATTTTGCTGCCTGATGAATTCTAGCTTGGCAAGAATGCAATGGCGTTGAATAGCGGAATTAGCAAATGTCGTGACGTCGGCAATTGTTTTGAGAGTCACACGACAAGTAAGCGGACGTGTGGGTTCCAAGTAAAGCATTCTGTTTTGGGCGCTCAAATCAACCACCGGATAGAGTTGTAGTGATGCCTGGTGATGGAGCAAAATACCAGCCAATAGGGTGGATGTGACATAGGGCCGTTTGGTGTTATACAAAATGTTTCAAACTACAATAACGAATATGACATTCGGGTCACGCCAAACGACAATAGTTCAACCTCGTTTCCAGGGTCTTTCTTCTCTGCCTCCCTTGAGGCTCTGGTTTGCGGCTAGTTTCGTGGCACTCCTTTTCAAACAATTTCAATCAGGGTAGGGTTTTCGTTATATTTTGATCCCGCAACTCGTATTTGTTTGAAAAGGCATTTTTTAAATAAATAAATAAATAAATAAATAAATAAATAATCTTTATCACACAAAAAAGTTTCAAAAATGTAAATAAAATATCTGCACATATTCAACCTTGTTCTTACAGTTTGATTTGAGGTCGATACGTGACATATACATGACACCGACCGATCGATCGCCCAACATGATTTTTTCCCATGAATAAACTTTTCACTTGCTTTCTTGCACGACAAAACCTTCTCTTCTTCTTAAAATATTAACCATTCTTCTTTATCACTCAATTCGACTGCTTACTTGATGTTTTTCTTTAAGTCTGAATCCGGACCTTCACACAGGCGTAAGTAAAATTCAAACAACGCGAGTTTATTTCCTGTTCCGTCCGATCGATTAGAAAACAACTTTTTGCCTTTCACGTCAAATTGCATGTGCAGTATAATAAAATACCTTGCCGTGAAACGTTTCGATGGTCGTCAAGATCCTCTCTACACATCCTCACTATCTATACCATAAAGATTCCCTGAAAGTTGATACCCTTTTTGATGCCGAAAAAATTGGACTAATCACGTCGTTTTTGCAGCTGTCAGAACCATTGTCAACCTTGTTTCCAGGGTCTCTCTTCTCTGCCTCCCTTGCAGTTGAGGAAAGAGACCCAGCCTCGTTTCCAGGGTCTCCATTGGCGTTGAGAAGAGATCCTGGTTGGGGCTGGTCATGTGGCTCCCAAAATCTGGGAGATTTTTAAAATGTGTGGTTGGGGAGGGGTGGAATTGTAGGCCTTGTTGTCATTGCGAGAAAGGGAATCAGAACGCATTTGAATTTGGGGCCAGACGACCATCGACAAAACATTTCAAGGCAAGGTATTGAATGTACTACACATGGAATTCAACGCGAAGGTAAAAAGTTGTTGTGAAATCGATCGGACGCAACAGAAAATGTATTCTCGTTGTTCGAATTATTGTATGCCCGTGAGAAGGAACGGATTCAAAGTTTAATACTTAAACAAGTTCAAGTGAGCAGTAGAATTGAGTGCGACGCGTTTAACAAAACAAAGTTTTGTCGTGAAAGAAAACAGGCAAAGCGTTTATCCATTGGGAAACAAACGTGCTGTGCGATTGATCAGTGGGTGTACATGTCATACATTTATGTCACGTATCGACCTCAAACTAACTGTGTAGGTATTTAGCTTGGCCGCTTTTGTGGGAATCTATAACATCAGCTGTTTTGACCTTTTTGAAACACTCTGTAAAAGAAAGATTATTTATTGAAAAAATGCCTAGTGAACTATTACGCTTTTGCCCAGCTGCGGGTCAAAATATAACGAAGACTCGACCCCAGTAGCTAAATGTTTGTCGAGGAGAGCCATGTGACCAGCCCTAACCAGGGTCTCTCTCCTCATCGGTAAAGACCCTGGTTGCGACTGGTCACGTGGCTTACAAAATCTAGAAGCTTTCCCAAATGTGTGTTTCAGAGGGGTGGCAGTGTAGGCCTTGTCATCATTTGGCACACATTTGATTTTGTGCTTATCCTCCACCTACCCTCAAAGTTGGTCATTTCACTTTAATTGTGCACAGCAATTGGCATTTTTCAGTGAAGCTATTGTTTTGTAGAATCACATTCTTGAGGTGGGGAAGGACAGGACGATACTTTGTGGCCCCAAACATTTTTTGGCCAAGGAACCCGACGCTTCCAAAGGAAGTAACTGATTACTTAATTTTTTTTTAAGTAATTGATTTGCAGCGTGATGGCTGATCTTAGATGACCTTAAAGGGGCTATGTTACGTTATTTTAGGGTGTTTCGGGGAAATCTTTAGTTGTCGTCTCACAAAAGAGACGACAACTTTAATTTACATTGGCAAACGAAAACGAGAAGGAAAAAAGAAAGAAAACTTCCCTTTCGCTATTGATCTCTGGAAGTCTATCCCACAAAACCTTAAAGATCTGAATGTGTACACTTTTTCTAAAAATATCAAAAATTTCTTACTCTCAGAGCAATATTAAAAGAAGCCTGTCTCTTGAATTTAAGTATTATCTCTTGACTTGTCCTCTGTACCTCTACTATATCCTACTTTACTTCAATTATTATTTTTAATGGTGTTTTTTGTCTCCGACCTCTTTCTATTTCCTCGCCTGTATCAAGTGTAACATCAATAGGTAACATGGGGGCCAACTAGGAAACCGAATGGTTTATTTGGCCACCATGCTCAAGCTCTTTTACTTAATACAATAGTAACATCGTCAGCAACTACAAATGTATGTAATTACACTAAGTAACTACATCAAGAGGAAATAAATTGAATTGAATTGAATTGAATTGAATTCGGATAAAAGTCGATGGTCCTTTTAAGTCTTCGCCTCTTTTTTTACAGATTGTGGCAGTTTATCGTGGAATGAACCTCTTCCGATTCAAATCATACCAGACAACGCCATCGTTGATCATGTAAACTTCACAAAGCTCATTGAAGGAACCATTAATGCCTCCCTTACCTGGCAATTCAGGTTATCACCAGATTTAACCTTTCATTCCTTGACTATGAGATTTGATGGGGTGGCCATTGCAGGAGTTCGGCCTTCAGGACAAGGGGTAATCCCTGGTTTTGAAGACAAATATGAAATCAGCTGGATTCCCGAACAAAGAATAACACTAGTTATCCTTAAGGTAACAACTGCGGAAAATGGCACGTTTGTTTGTGACGTTACTGCAACAAAAGGATTTGTCACTGCTTCATGGAGGAGTAATATTCAGGTGGATGTTCTTGGTAAGCTTAATAAACTAAAAGCGATACAGTTTAATTATTTCTGATGCAATCTACCTTGAGGAGCAAAGATTTTTTTTCTTCGCGTGCATGAGGTACAAATACATGTACTCAAGTCATAAGCAATAAAGCCATGTGAAAAATCGTACAATAGTGGCCACCGCCTTTATATTATTGGACCATATTGCCATTGTCTACTTGTTCAGTTATCCTGTAATTTAGGGTAGACTTTGCATCTAAATGTACACTGTACATATCAGAGATGGAAAGTGTAATAAATTGAAAGAGTTGCTGACTTATTACTTCGTGATCCTACCTTGATCTGAATACCAGAGGTTTTTTCTTTGTACGCACAGCACATGTTCGCACACTCAAGTGACAATGCATGACTTAGGTTAGAGTTATTTGTAGTTCAGGGCCCAGTTCCTCAAAAGCCGATTAACGCTGATCTAAGATTAAAAATTAACCAAGCAGTTTATTTCTCTACTCCCAAATGCTGTTCAACGCAGATTTTCGGCAGAACTTTACATGAGAAGACGTCAATCTTGAAAAACAAAAATAAGCAAAAGAAACTTTCACCAAAAAGTTGAAAACGTGAAACAAAACTTTACGCTAATCCTGGATTAAGTTAATCGGCTTTCGAGGAACCGGGCCCAGGGTAACTGCAGCTGTTTATCCTTACTTGAGGAGCAGAATTTTGGGGACTCTGTGTGACGTTAGTTGTCTGTGTTCTGAGACACGAGTCATGTTGAAGAGGGGAGAAAAACAAGGGACCCTTCGTGACGCTTATTGAAATCCGCGTGCATCTAATTAGGGGCATTTCTGGTGAGTCTTTAACTCCGTATTTATTGTGTGATGTAAATCCCTTAATAAAAAGTAACACAACGACCGCAAAACTTTTTTATTACTTCTTGAATTGCATATACGCGTATACAGTAGTATAATCACATCGTTCAGCCAAAAACAATGCTTATGCAAAATTTTGAAGGGACAAACAAACAGTATTATGGTATTTTTGATACTGGCTAATATGAAAGAAAAGCATGGCGATTGAAAAAAATCAGTGAAGACATTGTTATTAATACTAATATATTATTATTATTATTATTATTATTATTATTATCATTATTATTATTAGTATTATTGATTTATTTATTATGTTATCGATTCTCACATTAGCAGGGTTTTCATAAACGCGCAGGAATCAGGGACGGAGGAGCGTATTTTGTATTAGGGGTGGGGGGGGGGGGGAGGGGGTTAACAAGCAAGCGCCGGAGACGCTTACTTGTTGGGGGTTCTGGGGAAATCCTCCGCCGTCCCTGGGAATGCGGATTAATTAGTATTTCTTAAACAACAACAAAACGCTGGATTATCATGTTAAATTGTATAAATACTTTCCATACACACCTACACAAAATTCAGCTTGAATACATTATGGTTATCACTGTACGTTTTTTGCTTTATCATACTGGTGTTTGCGTCATCTCCAAAAAGAGCTTGCGCAAAAATTCTCCCCCTACAAGCTATTTTAAGATTGAAGTCTTTCCCATAACACGGTTTTTGTTTAATTTCCATTTTTACACCAAGTTGATTTTGTAGATCCTCCAAGTGACATTCTCGTCTCAAGGGACCAAACCGTAACAGCACCTGGTCAATTCACTTTGAAGTGTTCAGCTGATGGAAAACCAAAACCATCAATAACCTGGACAAGACTCTCTGATAACACCTTAGTTACCATGCCTTTGAACATCACTGGTAAAAAGGATGCAGGACACTACAGATGTACCGCTGATAACGGTGTTGGGAACCCTTTGACAAAGGATGTCTTTATTGATGTTCAGTGTGAGTGACATAGTAAAATGAGGAACAAGTAGTCAGAGCAGCAAGTTAACGTCAAGGCGTAATGAAATTAACGGCGATTATTCAGAATCTTCCAGTAATTTTAAATACGATGACTTGTGGTCTTTGAAGAGGCAGAGAGACAGCGACTTTAATTTCATCACAACCGTGTAACTTTTTTTTCCATTTTAGACAGTTCGTCCCATGATAACACTTCCAAGTAAAGTCTATGTCGAGAGAGAGCAGACTGCTTCAATCAACTGTGAAGTGAAAGGAAATCCAACACCTTCAATACATTGGAGTCCTTGCAATCTGCGAAGTGTTTGTTGTAATGGACAGCACCTTAGCATTCCTAGAGTGCAGACTCCAAGGGCTAACTACTCCTGTACCGCAGTGAATACTGTGGGAAGTGATTCAGGATCCACAGTTCTCAGTAAGTTTCAAGATATTAATTTTTGTCAGTTTGTTTTGGATGCTCCACGGAGGAGAGAAGTAGTAGTGTTTTTTTTGTAATAGGAAGTACCTTAGTGATAATAGAGTGCAGACTCGACGGGCTGACTATACACCTGTACTCCAGTGAATAATGCGGGGAATGATTCAGAATTCTCAAATGTTTGTTAGTTACAAGCCATTTATGTTTGTTCCCTTTGGCTTAATGGACTAAGATGAAATTTTTGTTTTTCGCTAATCATCTTCGAGTTAAACGATTGGAAAGCGTAAAAAGCAATTTTTAAAGTGTTAGTGTTATATAACGTACAACAAGCCCAGTACCTTCTTTATGTCAGATAGATATCAAAATTGATAACCACTTCCGAATATTTAGTGTCTAAGCTGGTATCTACGATGGCCGATAGGTGACATTTCCAGTTTTTATTTATCTTGAAATAATTGCTTTAACTTCAACCGGATTATTTTCCTTACAAAAACAATAGACAATTTTTCATTTACAGATAGTAATTTTTTTTTATCCTAAGATAATTTTGTCCCGAGATGATATTTCATCCCGAGATAAGTCTGTATCTCGAGATAATTTCATATCCTGAGATAATTTTTTTGGTTCTCGAGATAATTGTTTATCCCAGGATAATTGCTTACAGTATTGAGAAAAAGTAATGAGAACGTAATTCGACGAAATTCGCGAATTTCGGGGCTTTTCGACGAAAAATGGCGAATTTTCGCAATGCCTATTGTTTAAGTTGACGCGAATTTTCGAGCGAAAATTCGCTTTGACCGAAAATTCGTTCTGAAATTTCGAGCGAAAATTCGCTTTGACCGAAAATTCGTTCCGAAATTTCGAGCGAAAATTCTCTTTGACCTAAAATTCGTTCCGAAATTCCGAGCGAAAATTCGCTTTGACCGATAATTCGTTCCGAAATTTCGAGCGAAAATTCGCATTCACTGACAACTCGCACATGTGTGCAATGAAAGTCGAAAGGTATCGTACAGTGCTCTTCCCTGGTCAAAAAAAATAATAGCAAAGAAGCTGCAATCACGCAAGGCTTTTAAGCTATGTATTTAAAGTCTTTTACCGCTGAATTCAAAGTTTCTCATCAAATGGAAATGGTACCATTGATGTTCTTTTCACTGCCATGACTTGCCGGCGCCTGCCAAAAAGTTAAAAGTTATCCTGAAAATTGGTAAGTAAGCTTTGTCAATAAACACTTCAGGTGTAATACAAATGTAGACCCGGGAACCATTACAAGATAACACTCGCCGGCTCTTTTATATTTACAGGCTTTGCATTGTTGACAACAGTTTGTCCTTACAACCAAAGGATTGAAATTGCATACATGTATGTTTTGTCGAGTCTTCTCTGCCGAGAAAGATGAATAAAACACATTACAAAGGGCGAATTTTGTAAAGAATTGAAACGGACACAACTACTGAACTATTTCCAAAATACATGTACTGATCATCAAAGTGCTGTCAAAGTGACTGCAGTTGTTTACAAAACTGAATAGCCGATCGATACGTGATCGATCTTTACAAACCACACCACGAAATTTCGCGTACAACAAGCGAAATTATACGCTTTTGGTTTTTCGCGCTGTAGGTCTCGAAAATGCAGCGAATTTTCTCTCTTTGTTTTTAGAGCGAATTTTCGCGCTGGTCTCGAAAATGCGGCGAATTTTCTCTCTTTGTCTTAGCGAATTTTCGCGCTGGGCTCGAAAATGCGGCGAATTTTCTCTCTTTGTTTTAGCGAAATTACGCTGGAAACATCGCGAAACGACGCTCGAATTTTCGAGCGAAATTTCGTCGAAAGTTCGCAGGGACAAAAAACGAAATTCGCGCATTTCGCTCTCATTACTTTTTCACAATACTGTATTTCAAGATAATAGGCTTCTTCGGAAAATACCCAACTTTTGCATAAGAATTGTGTCCAGTTTCTCTTGGGACTTACAACAGTCCTAGGAGAAAACAAAAACAATGCATATGCAAAATTTGGGGGGACAAACAAAGAGTATTATGGTATTTTCCGAAGTGGCCTATGTATCTAGAGATATTTACACAAGTGGTGAATTAATTATCCCAAGATTCCTTTGCGAGCTTGTCATACAAGCTCCACGATTGATCAGTCATGGCTCGTTAGAGAAAGATCATGATAGACCTGCTCTGACTTCCCTACGTGTCTTTGTGGTTGCGACGCTGTAATATGCCTTTAAAGTTTTAATCAAACCAGTATGTCTTACTCTTTTTCCTAGTCCTCCAAGGAAATGGTAAGCCGAAGTACCAATCTTGTAAGATTCGTAGGGCAGCGAGTTTTCCATCGATTGCGCTGAAATTTGGCATGTTTACTGGAGAGAAATAGCCCCAGTTTCCCCAAAAATCTCTAGCTTTCTAGCTTTCATGACGCCTACATGACGGACTTTGTGACTCAGGCAATTTGAGCCGATGCGAAGGTGAAATTTTCAACCGATCGGGACACAGGCAGCCCAAGCTCTCTTTATGAACCACACAAGGAACACAATATAGCGTTGAATTATAAGGGTTTGTATGCAATTTTCTACAAGATATCCATGGAGGTAGTTAAAAGTGGAAATATTCAATAAAAATGGCTTACCTTATTCCATACGTGTGTTGTTTGCTCCTGGTGTCGTTATTTTGCCGATTTAACTTGATTTAAGCGATTTTTTTGAAACCTGGTTTTCCGGAAGGCAATCGGCATTAAGAAAACAAACAAAAAAGACTCACGAGAGAATAATACCATTTGTCACAACATATCATCCAGCAGAAAAAAATCTCAAACAACTCTTGATGCAAGAATGGAGTTTAATACACAATCAGCCAATGCTGAAAACATTTGCAAAACGCCTCCTATCATATCATACAGAAGAGGGAAATCACTTAAAGACATATTGGTTTGATCAAAACTTTAAAGGTACATATTACAGCGTCGCAACCACAAAGACACGTTGGGAAGTCAGAGCAGGTCTGTCATGATCTTTTCTCTAACGAGCCATGACTGATCAATCGTGGAGCTTGTATGACAAGCTCGCAAAGGATTCTTGGGATAATTAATTCACCACGTGTGTAAATTTTGAGAAATTATCTTAGGATATCTCGATATATGAAATTATCTCGAGATATGAATCTATACTGAGATACAGACTTATCTCGAGATAAGCAATCATCCTGGGATAAACGATTATCTCGAAAAACAAAAAATTATCTCAGGATATGAAATTATCTCGAGATACAGACTTATCTCGGAATGAAATATCATCTCAAGGCAAAATTATCTCTGGCTGAAAAAAATTACTATCTCTAAGTGAAAAATTGTCTATGGTTTTTGTGAAGAAAATAATCCATTCGAAGTTAAAGCTTCAGACAATTATTTCAAGATAAATAAAAACTAGAAATTTCACCTACTGGCCACCGTAGGTATCCTATGCATAGTTGCCTTATAATTATAGCAACTGTATTTATAATTATTAGTAGCTTCTTTTTACTTGGCCTTTTTTCGATTTTATCACAGTTATCGGCGGGTATAATATTCACATAAGAATCAGCACAATCGGAGAATGTGAAAACAAAGATTCTGTCTGGAAGACGCTTCAGAATGAGGTAATAAAATTAAATATCCCAGTGAATTACAGGATTCGATCGTCATCATTTTAAAGTTTATAGCGCAGCAACCTCGATCACAGGGTCTCTGTCAATAATGAGAGACACTGTGGTTGAGGCTGATCACGTGGCTCCCCTCGACAAACATTTTTTCACTGGGCAAAACAAAACTTTCTTTTCTTTAATTTAAACTCCTCGCAAACTATTACTATCCTTCGTTATCACTCAATTCGACTGCTCACTTGAGTTTGTTCAAATCCGAACCTTCTCACGGGCATACAAAAATTCGAACGACGTGACCATATTTTCTGTTGCGTCCGATCGCTTTGACAACAACTGTTTGCCTTTAACTCGAATTCCATGTATAGTACATTCAATACCTTGCCGTCAAATGCGTTCTGATTCCCTTCCTCGCAATGATGACAACGCCTACACTGCCAGCCCTTCCCAAACACACATTTTACAATCTCCCAGATTTTGGGAGACACGTGATCAGCCCCAACCAGGATCTCTTGTCAACGACAATGGAGACCCTGGGAAGGAAGTTGTATAGCGGAGCTCCGCGCGGAGCACCATGGGTATGAAAATGTGCGAGAAAATTTGGTTTTGGTCACCGTACGACCGTCCACCACTCCAAGTATGCCAATGTGAAACTCTGTGGTGCAACCAGCATTTTTTGGCAGGAACATTGATATTGGACATCTATGTTATGATTAATTGACACCTGCCAAAACAAGGTATCCGCAAACCAGTACCACGTGACCATATCGTGGGCTCAAGTTTAAAGCTCACCGAAGTCAGCTGTATTTTTTTTTAAGTTGACCTCTGACCAGGTACTGGGTTTTTTATTGGATCGCAAGCCCGAGCCAGGTTAACATATTGTAAGAATAAATAACGCGGGAGCTCCGCTTTTAGGCTTTAGACCTTTAAATTCTCAACCTCGGATAATGCAATTCTCGTGCTCTGATTGGTTCACTCAATCTCGGTTATCAGCTCATATACCTTAGTTTAACCTTATATGGTAAATGATTGATCTAAGTGTTGCCAAGCTAAAAGTGTTTTCGCCGGAAAGCGAAATTTCTCTCTAAAGAAAGCAAAAAAAAAAGTTTTTCTCGACAGCTGGGTTAAATTCCGACGTTTAGAAGTGCGCGAAATGGTAAGAAATGTTTTTGTGACGAGCCTGCGTCTGTCTGACCACAAGATGTTACACGACATCGCATCGGTTCGCATCAAGTTTTTTCGATTTCGGTCGGATTTGCTCGCTTTTTTCGCTCGCATTTCGTACTTTCTAAACTTTTGGAGTTTAAAGGAATTTAATAAAACAATTATTCCATTCGCGCTTGTTGGATACGAGACTGGTTATAACCAACTCGGTGCTACGCGCATCGTTGGCTATTTACCATCTCATATCCAACGCGCGCTCATGGAATAATTGTTAAGTATTAAAACATAGCATGAAATGGTTGTGACAAAAGCATGCAGTTAGTAGTTTAATTTTCTCTATGCCATTCTCTAGCCCTTTAAATACCTATACACGTTTATACCTGGCCTATTGAGCATTATTGTTGTTGTGGGTGAAAAAAAAAATGCTAATAATTAGCCTCTGTAATTAGGAGTGTATCTTTCATTTTGTGGTAAGCAATATTACATATCTTTAAAAAAAATTAGCTCGATTACAAATAACTAGTTCAAATCCTGACAAGCCCTTGATGGTTTAAACCAAGTCCATCGTCTTACAAAGGCTAAGTCATAGGCGATCCATTGGTATCAGTTGTCAAGTCTGTTCCTGGCACAGTTAAATTAACGACTATATATTTTACAAAAAATATAAATGGTTATGATTTTAGTTGGCCAAGGTCTTCGACAATACTCAAGGTTACACGGGTGCAGAACTAATAGATGTCAGGTAAGGAAATAGTTGACAGCATTTTACGAAAACTGTCATGTTGGTTATGATTAAGCCATGCAATATCACAAGCAAATGGCAAATGTTTTATCTTCTATAAAACAAGATAAAGCATGGTTTATCTTCGGGGTGCAGGGATAGCGTAGTGGTGAGATCACTCGCCCACCAACGTGATACAGGTTCGATGCCCAGACTCGGCGTCAAATGTAGGTTAAGGTTTTTGGTTCTCTACTCTGCTCCTCTCCGGGTACTCCGGTGTTCCCTCCCCTAAAAAAAAAAAAAAACCAAAACATTTGACTTGATTTGCGTTATTTGTTAATCATTTCAGTTTATAGTGTCCCCAATTAGTGCTCCAGCGCTAGAACGACTAGACACTTAAATATAGTTCGTTTCCCTTTCTTTTCTTTTACTTTCCTATACAAGGTGCTAAAAAAGTGCACTGAACTTTCGGGGCTTTTTTCTTCCAAAACTCTAGTGGAAAAATACTTCAGTAGATCACAGTCGTGCCAAAACGTACAGAAAACTGTTGTAAAAGATGGGCAGTTTTTCTTCCTTTAACACAATTTTTACCTTGCGATGACTTAGCGTTGCTGTTAAGAGTTTTTGTATTATATGTTGTGTAGTTAAAAACGCCCTGTTACTCAATGTGCCTCTCTCTTTTGTGATATCCATTGCATTGGAATATATGAAGTACTAACGACATGATAATGATGTATGATAATGATGTCACGTTCTGACCCGAACGACTGGATAATATTCAGCAATTATTCGCTGAAGGCGAGGTAAACATCGGTGAATAAAAGCCAAGATGAAGTCGAGGTTTTTTATTCACTGATATGCACGGAACCTGATTATGGCGTAATAATCAGATAAATTGGAGCCAATCGACAGAGCAGAGAATGTTCACCTATGTAATTATATTAATAGCACATAGTTGGAAAAAATGTGAATGTTATATGGATGGCGCATTCTTGACCACCTGCTGGTAAAAGATGACTTCACTTTAAAATAGCATAATTATACGAATGGTTAACATTTACGGTTATAGATGTGGAAGCCTGATCTTTGAGTTGGTCTTGAGGTTCGACATCGAGGTTGGAGAAGATCATATAATTTCCACAATTCGAGACGCTATTGTGGATGGAACGCTTGGGGAATTAAATGTCAATGCATCGTCAATCATTGGAATTCCACCAGTCAAAAAACCTGGAAACACATCACCCACAACCAAAACTAACCAAAAACCCGAAGGTATGATTTTTTTTAGTGTTACGTTTCAGTTTAGTTCGGTTCTTACGTTGAAATCAGGAGAATATCATGTTTAAACTTTATTCGTAACACACGAAATCTCAGTGGCTTTCTGGGAAGTGAATAAGTCTCCTAGAGTGCAGTTATGAGGCTTTTGCTTTATCGTCCGTTTCCCGAACTACACGTCATACACCAGATTCCTTTATCTCCTTTTCTTGATATTTTCCAAGCAGTACAAAAGACGTATTTTTTATACCTGGACGCAACTTGGGAAAGGGGGGTGGGAGGGTGGGGCGTAATCCCTTATATGGACTATGTAGGTATGTGCGGCCTCAAAGGGTACAGTTTCTTAGCCTTTTGGTCTATAATAGCGTATGATTTCTTCACTCTAGCCTTGAATTGGTTATGTTTTTAGAAGAAGCGTCTTCTTCATCATTAGGAAAGAAGACCATCAACCAAGCCCTTCTCAAATTATTAGGCAAACCTTGTAACAGCTGAGATAGGTCTGAAAATAGGTCGGAAACAGGATAGGGAAAATCTCAGATTTTGGTCTGAAATGGAGTGAGGGTTTCAGGAAGCGGGCCGCACACTCCACCCAGAAAGAGATTGTTTTACATCTGGACGTCTCTCGTTTTATGAGATTTATTTTGCTGACAGGTCTTTGTCAGCAACCTTCAGATTTTGCTACAAGTGCCAATTTCAACATGATAATTTCTACACAACTCAAATTCAATGATAATAGTAATAATGAACAATGATGATGATGATGATGATGATGATGATGATGATGTTAATTATGATTATGATGATATCCTCTTTTCTTGCTTGCATGGTCATGGAAAGGCCCCAAGTTGATTGCAGTACACCTTATTCCAACGGCCGCCATTTTAGTATTCTTTTGTTTGCTTGCAAATTAGCCCTCGTTCCCTCGATTTTAAACTAGAAATTCAACAGAATATTTGCACTTGAAGGAGGCAACAAGGACGGTCAAAAGAAAATATTTTCTCTTGAAAAGGGCTGATTTGTGAACAAGCAAAAGAATACTTAGATGGTGGCCATTTTGGAATAAGGTGAATGTCACATGACTTCACGATTACATAAGTACTCAGTCGCGTGTCCTGCTGGTAACAAATTCAAATAATCAAGATGATTGTCAACAATTTCAGGATTCAACATTATGGGGTGTGATCTTCAGCCCTTTTGGCTCTTTCAAATTATTAATTCATGGAACATCTCCTTTTTTGATATTTGAGTCATATGTTTCTGATATATTATCCTTTTCAGTTAAGAAATGTAGCTGCACCATTTTCGTCGTTGTGATTGTTATACTCGTTGCGATTATTGTTGGTCTTACTGTTTGTATTATTTGGCTCCGTACAAGAGGTAACTATCACTTTGTTGATCATCATAAATGTTAATTTGGTTTTTGTGTTTGCTGCCTCCGCCTAAGTGGTCACAGTTATCATAGCAATCCAGTACTGCCAATTTCGACGCAACCACGAAAATTTTGCGTGCTGATCTTTGCGAATAGTATGGTCTTGAATGCGTCACAGAGTTTATGGTCAAAAGTTGTGAAACTTGACTTAGAAGAAGACAACATGGTTTAGTGGTCCTGTTTGAAAAGGGTAAAAAAAAAAAGAAAAAAAAGGTTATGCAGATCTCCTTACAAAATGCAGAACCTTCTCCAGGGCGATTTTACGACCTTAAGTGTTAGCACACTCTGGGTTTGAACTCAAGGTTCAGTGTTCTTTCAACTAAGCCAACTTCCGATGAGAAGGCCTTGTTGTTGGCATTATTGTTCCACTACCCTGTGTGACTTTGTGATCCCGTAAACGTTTCATCCTAAAGAGCAAGCAACCCTGTTTGAGGGGAGAGAAGGAAATTAATATTTTCTTGCCCTCAAGCAGGGAAAACAATGAAAGACTGAAGATTGGTTGCAACGATATGAGCTAATTAACGTTTTGTAGGTGTTAACCTGGAAGTAAAAATTTCACAGGCATGGGTCTCATGGGTTTCTCTTTTCCCAATATTATATTAACTGTTGTACTCACGACAACTGTTGCAGTATCAAATAAGGTTTGCGAAGTTAGGTTGTTGAAGTTAGAAGTATGACCTCACTTGGAGTGGGACAGTGCTTTTGACTGGGTTTATTTCAAAATAATAAAAAATTTACATGGAAAACTTATTCTTCAAATCCGGTTCCACAAAAGCTTCGAATGCAGACGAGACAAGGTTTGTCCAGAGTATTGTGGTTACAATTATTAACAGGCACGTTTTGTTGACTTTCCGAGGAAGGAAATAAGTTTTAGGTTATTCAGAGTATCCGTGCTCCTGAAGGGTCAATGGAATATGACCATTCCACCATCAGTTTCCCAGTAATTTATTGATATGTTCTTTCTACCATTTGTTTTCCAGGTACTAGAGGACAGAAAAGGTAATCATGAGCTATTTGTCTTTACTGTCGATTCCCAGAGTCGGAGTCATACTACGAAAACCACCGATCTGTGGACTGGGTGGGAATTTACGTGTGTCTGCCTCACCCACTTTGGCTTGTAAATAGTTCAAATTCTTAAGAGATACCGGCAGAACTGAGCACATATGGAAGGCTCTATAATCGTGGAAACGCTGTCGAAGAAGACTTGAAAATGAAGATACAAGACATAATCGAGAAAGGGAGAGACTTCACCACAGGTTTGTTTGTGGGAAGTTTTATCACGACTGCCAAAGAAATCAGAGATAAATTTTGGAAACGTGTTTTCCATTGTTGCGATTGTTTTGTACACCTTAATTTTAAGCCCGTGTTAAAGGAATTTCATCAAAATGCTTAACGAAAGTGGGCGGGGCAGTGAATCAATAATTTTGGCTCATTCCACAGATCGGTGGTTTTCGTAGTATGTGGGTTGAGTTTGTTGGATCTCTACTCTGCACCGACTCGGAAGGGCTTTTCTCTGGGTACTCCGGTTTTCCGCTCTCCTCAAAAACCAACATTTGACTAAATCTGTGTTAATCGTTGATTCAGTTTACAGTGCCCCGAATTGGTGTTCCAGCGCTAGAACGACTACAAACTTAATAAAGTTCCTTTCCTTTCCTTTTCGTTTCACTCCCAATGGCAAATGACTTAATTTCATCAGTACGTCAGTACGTGATACCTTTCTTTCATTAAGAATTTTCAGTGTTTAAAGACTACCAAGACTAATATAGGCCCTTTTCACAGTTAAACATCACATGGGCTGTTTACCTAAAGGTAGATTGCTGTCTGTAAAGAGAATCAGATGTTCAACCTTTTAGACATAATGGGGAAAGTGTGGGTTGTATGGTATTTTATATACTAGCTGTAGAAGTTACACTATTGCTTGTTTTATATAATTTCCAACAATAATACAGAGGCAGATGCACGCCAATTCGTGGCTTATTGACGATTAAGTTTCATGTTATGATTAGAATTGACTTCAAAAAGTAACCTTAAATGCATCTCCTTGTTTTATTTTCTTTTTAAAATTTTAAAGAAAACGACAACACTCTTAAATTTGCAAAACATGTTTCGACAGAAACTTCTGTCATCTTCAGTTGATAGATTTACAAAGCGTTAGAAGTTGAATTTATAAGTAGGAAAAATGCTAATTACATTAGTAACAACGGAATGTTATTCTTGCTTCCTGTTATTCTGTTATTCTTTCTTTCTTTTTTTCTTTTTTTCTTCATTATTTCTTTATTTTCCTTCTTTTTTAAATAAAGGGCTTATAAAGAGCCATCACATGACAATGGAACGGAAAACACGGTATACTTCTATGATGAGCATTTTCCTGAGTCTGCTTTTTTCCATTCTTATCGTTTTTCTTTCGAAACGGCGATTATTATTGAACTCTTTAAATTCCTTTTTTAGCCTTCGGTGAAAATGGAAAATGTTGGATACGAACAGCTTACCCTCAATAACTTGCAAGGGTGTCAATACGCGCCTCTTAATCCTTCTACACACTCGTGGGAAATTCCCAGACATCATGTGACCATTGAGAAGATTATTGGAAAAGGTGCTTTTGGTCAAGTTGCCAAGGCAACAGCGGATGGTCTCCGAGGAATGCCTCAGAAAACACTTGTTGCAGTGAAAACGTTGAAAG
>JALIRR010007876.1:0-10000 GCA_023091755.1 Montipora sp. Colony 1 RG-2022
CCACATATGGCAAATGATTGCGCTAAACGTTGCTAAGCTAAATTTTTTTACGCCAGAAATCGAAATTTCTCTTGGTATAAAGCACAAGAAAAACGTTTTTGGGGAAAGTCTGGATCAATCTCGAAATCCTCCCAACGATTACTTGCCGGTGTAGTGCACTCAACTAAACCCTCAGTTCTTTCTGGACAAAGTTGTAGAGTCGCCAGAACCTAGTTTAATGGCCTATCTCCAATGAGTCTCCTGTAGGGGAACACTCCGACTAGGAAATGGAAGATCATAGGTTTGACTACTTCGATGGAGCACTCGCGGACTGTTTTTCCGAGTTTGCCTGCGACATTACCGATCAATTTATATTTCTTTCACCAATGAACTTACTATGGCGATCACACGGAACCACTGGCGGGAACGTACGATAGTCGTTTTCTATTGAAAAACTAAGTTAACATGACAAAGCTGTAAAAAAAACAAAACAAAATAAATGCTAATACAAAAGGAGTACTCAAACCTGGATAAAAATTCCTTATAGCGAGAAAATTTTGTTCAGTGCACTATAAAATAATTCGTAAAGGGAAATTAGATCCCAATAAAAAGGTGTCAAAGCTCTCTAAAAAGCTCCTTTAAAAAACGTCACCATAACCTATTAATTCCTAATTGAAGTCGATCTAGATGATGCTATTTTCTTTACAATTCACTGTCGCGTCGATTGCCCAATGCAAACAAAAATTCAACATACGTCAGCGCTATTGGCAAACCAGAAACAGAATTAGGACTAAACGCTTCAGCGTCAGTGATTATGATAGTGAGAAGGCCAAAGGAAAGTAAACCGAAGCAACTACGTCAGCTGTCAGAGAGTAACTTAAAGTGCTTCATATTCCCTATGATCGTTAGCCCTAGTAATCGAAACGACCCCACAGGAAAAGAGTAAAAAGAAATTCTGACCAACGTTGCTGGAAGCTTACAAGAAAATTAACTGCATTCTAGGGGAGACGAGCGGGAAATTTTTCTCACTGTATATTGGCAACATCCTTTGATTTACCATTGTTTTCAACAGTTCTCTCACTACCGTGCTAAACTATAGGGGTTTTCCCGTTTCAAGTCTTAAGTGTGAAACAATGTTGTATTTGTTTCTTCGAATAATTTCCGCTGAAATGTCTCTTGCAACATTTCTTGTCGCTCTTAGCGGTTTCCTTTTCTTCCACTCTTTCCTCTGGTTTGATCTTTCTTCGTTAGCGTTTTCACATGTCTAGATGATTTTCTTCCAAATTCGATCCGCCATGCTGGGATGGAGCAGTGGTGAGAGCACTCGCCTCCCACCAATGTGGCCCGGGCTCGATTCCTCGACTCGGCGTCATATGTGGGTTGAGTTTGTTGGTTCTCTACTCTGCACCGAGAGGTTTTCTCCGGGTACTCCGGTTTCCCCTCTCCCCAAAAACCAGCATTTGCCTTCATTTGCGTTGATTGTTAATTTCACTTTACAGTGTCCCCAATTAGTGCTCCAGCGCTAAATCCACTAGACACTTAAATAAACTTCCTTTCCTTTCCTTTCCTTTCCAAACAACCCTGCAATAATTGTTTACGGATTTGACGTCTCGTTCAGCGCCATCAAAAGAGAATGCACAGTTCACTGAGGATCATATTCTCTAGAGTTCTCTGTGCCGTTTCCAATAAAATGACCGCTCCATGACATTGCTAGGGATTGCAACACCTGCAGAGTGTCAAAACTTGCGCTTCTCAATTAAAAGTATGTTAGGAATCCTAGTACGTCTTACTAGCATTCCTTTGAAGTACTTACAGTTAGGGCTTCGTGCGTCCCATCGTGTCCTAATCGTACTATAAAATCAACTGCCACCACGGTCTGTAGTCCCGTAGTCGATCATAAAAATTGTTAAAGGGCAAGCAGTAAAATGAACTGCCACCGCGGTCTGTAGTCCCACAGTCGATAAATGAAAACTGTTAAAGGGCAAGCAGTAAAATTAACTGCCACCGCGGTCCGCAGTCCCGTAGTCGATGAATGAAAATTGTTCAAGGGCAAGACGATCTCGTGAAAACTGCTGTTAAGCGTACCGCAAAATGAAAGCTAAAACTTTACAAGAGTGCTTAGGCCTAATCACTGAAACGAGCCCTGAGGCTTAATCAGTAAACGAGTACTTTCTTCTTCACGTGATCTGGTGAAAAGTGTAGTTGACCGAACCGCAAAATGAAAGCTAAAATTTTTCAAAAATGCTTAGGCCTAGTCACTGAAGCGAGCACTTAGGCTAAATCAGTAAACTAGTGCTTTCTTCTTCGCACAATCTCGTGAAGTGAAGTGTAGGTAACCCGGAACCGCAAAATGAAAGCTAAGGGGTGATTGCAGAATACCCGGTTTAGGAACAGAGTTATTTATATCATTTTCTCGACCATGCCACTGCGGACGGCGAGACTGCGGTGGCAGTTTTTAAGTAAGACATTTAGTAGGCCATATAGTATCAGGCAAAGAAGAAAGGAGACTTCGATCGAGTAACGCAAGCTAGCACGAGGTTTATTCAAGATGGCCGACCTATCGATCCCAGCATGCAATGCCTAATCCTACAGGCCGGGTATTCTGCAATCTAGCCTATCTTCCATCTGAGAGAAAAAAGATAAGTCGAAAAGCGATAAAATCTACTCTAGAAGAAGTGTTTAGACTCCAACTACGAAGCGTCAATTGCGTGACTGCCAGACAGAGAGCAGTCTCTCTTTTGCTCTAGAATAAGTGGAGAAATGAATAGTACCACAATGCATAGCGATCCTTTTTATATTATCAACTGAAATTGTGACGTAATCAGTATCTTCAAGCCACAACGCAGAGGTGAGCAGTGCTGGAGACTACTATGTTGTGTTTACAAACAGACCTTGGTGTCAAGGCTTCGGCTCTTAAGCCTATATGTTATACCTTCATTGCGTGTCAGAAGAAAAATTTGGTGTCAAGTTGAATGATTTTACGGGTGCTACATTGAAATCTAGGGAAACTCATGTGAGCTACACCGAGTGCTTGAGCGAACGGCGGCGATGCGTAATACCCGATGTTGTTTAGAGTCGATCTGTGGATGTGTACGTCTCCCTTGCTAGTTCGAATAAATTATTCCTTCGTTCAACAAAGGTAATCAAAGAAAAGTGAGTTAAATCTGAAATCCGCGTTTGTGCGTCGCTTTCAAATGCCATGATCAAATCGCAGGTGCCACTTGCGGGTTCATTAAACTGGTGTATTTCGATAAATCTTCGACTCCCAAAGTATGAGAAAACGTGGGTACTTGTGGGTACTTCTCCTCCAAAAATATCGTTTCACCATCGATCTACATGAGTGAAGTCCATATTTGGAAAAAACTCTAATCCGCAACTGTTTAAATAACTTTATTCATCAGTGATCTCTCTTCGGGTCAGTGATCACATTGTGAAACAACCACATTTTGAATTATCAAAATATGAGTAGTCTTCCGTGAGTCTTGATAAATAAATATCAGAAATCAAATACAAAGTGATGAAGTATTGACAGGCACAAATCACTCACCATTGTAATCAACAAAACCTACGAAATAATCACGAAGAAGATCGTGTATTTCATCAGCCAAGACGTCTGGGATACTAATGTATTCATTCCTCCTCTGCTCTAGATTCGTTGAAACAAACGCATACGTTGCATTGGCTCTTCTTGAAAAGCAACATCTTTTGGCCATTCTGCCCAAAGGTTTCATTAAAAGCTTTATTAATCAAAGTTTCACTGTCGTGAAAAGTGTTATCGACGCTGTTGTGCCAACCGTGATTATAGTATGCACCGATTTACAGGTACTATTTCCCGATTTTATACCACTGATCAACTCGGAACTTCAACATCCCCCCCGGGCAAATCCCGGGCATTTGAACTTTTGAAGCTAAGGTCGTTTAAATTTCCGCCCCATCGGGCAAAAATGGTATTCAAAAAATGCCCTACCCTATCGTTGGATTTGTCTGTCAAATCCTACTAAAGAACAGCCGTCGTCGGCCCATGTCGTCTTAAATAAAGCATACGTTTCGTGACCCTTTATATGATGATGCCGTTTTTACCATGCAGAGCTACTACGAGTGTACTGTATACTTATCAACAACAGAGCCTAGAGCGTTTACGACTGCATGTATTTAAATTGTTCAGTGTCGGTTGATTACCTCTGACGGGAACGTACAGCTTAAACAACAAGACACTTCCTAAGCGTTTACTCGAAATACCATATGGCGCAGAAGTAGGGTGATACATTTTGGAAGAGGTAGTTTTTTTAATTTGGCAAGAACGGAACAAAACAAGTAAATGTTTCTGCAGCGAGTTACTCATTTACAATAACACGGATAATGTTCCGGTGAACATCGTGCAACAATTGTACCGGTGAACAATTGCAAATAAATTAATCAGGGGGAAAGGACCCCCTTTTTAGACCGGGTGTATGAACCTGACCCCTAATTTTTCTTAGTTAATTTTTTTGGTTTGCGTTTTTGCTTAAAAGTGTCCGAAAGCATGTTAATGAGCTTTTTAACCTTAGTAAAGACGATTTCGGCTAATTTGCTTCACTTTTCTTCCACACTAACAACAAATTACTTGAACTTAAAATAAAATATTATGCGCTCCAGGGAAGAATGGAAGTAGGCGGTGTACAGACGCCCCCTCTCCGAATTTACCGTTAGTAATCTTGTTACTCGGGCCCGTAGGGGCTCGAGTTATAAAATACGTTAGATTTTAGTTTTTTTTTTTCCTGTGCAGCAAAATGCACAATAGAAAAACGTGGAGGTGTTTGATTGGGCAATGCACAGTAGAAAGCACGTGGCGGTGTTTTGATTGGGTAATGCACAATAGAGGCCGCGTGGCGCTGTTTACTTTGGTTATTTATAGCAAACACGTAATCCACGATCATGAAGAGCATTGTGATGCGTTGTTTGGATTACTGAAGATAGACGTTGCGTTGGCTTAATCTACTCGGGGCGCTCAAAACACATACAAAGAAAGGCATACGCTTTTCGTGGTAGACCCACACTAAAAGATGTCAAGCGTCAGGTTCGAAACAGGTCGTTCGGCGAACTGAATGAAACAAGAATATACTCGAATGTAACTGAAATGGACGCAACTATTGAAAGTGATACAAGTCAAAATACCAATTCTTCAAAAAGCAGTGGGTACCTTATTAAAAACTACTCTGACGATGACAGGGACAAAGAAAATAACAACACAAACAAATGGACGCCATATTGGAATCTTCTGAAGACAAAGTAAAAACATTTGCACAGCGAACAAATGGCCTCACGTTTGCACCATTTTCACCGCGAACAAATAGCCTCCCGCTCAGTGTACCATTGACCACGGAGATAAGTTTTTTGGCTATTGCGTTGTTTTCTATTATTAATTTGTTAAACATTTTGTTTCTTGTAATGGTCTAGCTTATATCCTTTGTTCAACATCTTGTGTGTATAGTTCTGTTCTAGTTTTACACGATTTGATGTCATCAGTGGAGACTGTGATCAGCTCTTTAGAAAATAATTTTGATGTAGTTTGAAAGGCTGTACAGTTATTTGATTCTCAATGATAATAAAGACTTGATTCCAAAGGAGAAATACAGGTCTCGATAAGCAAAATTGTTTTTGCTTTAGTTGTGATTTGCGTGAGCATCGACATAGACATGCCCGAGAACCGAGCAGAATTACAGAGAAAAGGCTGAGACGTCTATTTTATAACAGCAGAAAAAGGAGGAAACTTGCTGGAACGTATTTGGTTAAAAACGTACCGAGGTCATCCACATTTCATCGTATTACTAGCCAAGGAGATCACTTGCTGGTAAACACAACTATAGGAGCTACCTCAGGTATGCGTTTACATCTAAGCACGCGGTACAGTGTATGTAACACTTCCAAAAAGCGTGGATGAACAAGTAAATGCAAAATTAAACTTAAATTTAATACAGAAATCAGGAATACCCGGAACGATTTGTAAAAGAATGTTGTTGTTTTGTTTTCTCACAAACGAAAGGTATCTATTTTGAATTCATGGTAAACTATTTACACAGCGAGTTAGAGTGACCAATCAAAACAGAGTTTGTAATCGGAATCTAAACATCTACGAGATACAAAAACAAACTTATGAACACGTAAACCTGAAATATCGCAAATCATAATGCTGACAAACACAAAAGCGAAGGAAATGAATTATGCATAGGACCTTTACAATATGATTTTGGGTTAGATTAAAGCGTTATATTGTTAAAAATTCCCAAGTTATCCCTTTTCGTGGTAATTAGTAATGCAAACAAGTCTTAGTTAAAAATTGGATTAACGAGGAACCAGTGGTTCGTATGTCACGGAACACGGAATTTGAAATGTTATGCAGGGGTAAGTACTTGAAGGTAAAATAGGTATTTGTAGACTTTCTGCTTCGATGTATTGTGCACATAAAAAAGTATCTGTTCTTCTCTTTAAATGAGATTTTACTGCCCTATCACTAAAATAGTGGAACGTGGCCGTACTAAAAGGGCTATTCGGGTCGTGATATTTATCTTCGCGTTCTTTGTAGTCGCCTGTTCAGGGTCATAAAATCAACGGTTTTGTTGTAAATAAAGCGAGGACATAAAGACGTTGTTCCTAGATCTCAGATTATAACGTACACCTGCATTGGCCAAATCTGTTAAAGCCTCACTCATTATTGCTAAAGAGCACGTGTAATGCCTATCTGCTACATAGTAGAACCTGTGCAACTGGCTTCTTTAATAGACACGGTCTAGCTATAAAAGCCTCAGTTAGTCGTCCAAGGTTCACTTGGCAGTTTGTCTTCTATAGTAAAATCAACTAGCTGTTTGCAATTTGTCAAAGTTTTTCCTCTCCCGCCCTCCTTTTGGAGATGTGTTCGATATATCGCTTTGCCGTCATTAACACTGGGTCACTCCTGCGTGGTGTGGTTACGTCTGCGCAGCGACTTCCCCCAAGCTTGTTGGCTCGTTGTTGGAGTTTGTACATTGCTCACTAACCAATACTCTTGTCCGATCCAGCACATCCTGTTTACCACACTGCTCGTAGTGCTGGGGAGATAAATGAGGTTGTTCTATGTCACGCAATCTGGAAGTCGCATAGGCTTACCAGCCGCAAGACAGTTTTCCCCTCAAAAAATGCCAATACGTCTGTTGTCTCGTTCTATTGCGCCTTGCGTTATGCGTTTAAAAGCTAATTATGCAAGTTGATACCAAGGAAGACCGTTCAGAGAGTTTGTGTTCACATTTCTATCTTTATTTCTCGAGAGCTTCAATACACGACGCGAGATAAGAATGACAGGCCAAGTGACCCACACTACAGTATTCTATCTTTTCTCCTAGCAGCCCTTACCATTCCGGAAACGAAAAACTATTTTTCATTTTTTGAAATAGTTTCTTGTTAAAAGTCTGGTCCACCGCATGGCATATTGCTGGTAATTAAGTTCAACCTTTGCAGGGACATAACCTAGAAAGATCCTACCTCACATCCTATTGATCCTAGTAAAACAACTGTCAAGGTGATGTTTTAGTGTATGGTTCAAACAGGACAGGAAATTAATTACTTCCCTGTAATTATCAGTTATAAATGAAGGAAATGAACTATACACTGCTTTATCAAGCTTATCGTGACAAACATATTTCAGGATAACAGAATTACCTGCAGAAGTCATAGCGTTCAACAACTTTTCAGATTCAATGCAGCCCAAGTCCTACTGGTAATGTACTTGGAAGTTGCACAATAGATTTTGCTTACTGTATTTCTTTGATAGGTACTTTCCAAAATTTGGTCACAGAGAATTATAATTCTTTTAGCTTTTTTCTCAATGCGTGAGTGGGCGGAATTCAACAAATCCTGCGATCTGATTGGTTCCGGGAGCAGGAGGAATTTTCTCATCCGGCCTGCTCACGGCAGGCGGAATCACTATCAAGCGCGGTGCAAGTCAACAAGTACAACAAATGATTTTAGAGAGGGTGGGAGAGAGAGGAAAAAAATAAACTGTGACACCGGTCTTGAAACAGCTGCCCTCGGTCTCCGGCCTTGGGCAGCAATTTCAAGGCCTCGGTCACACTTTTTTCCCATACGGACCTCCCAGCTGGCAAATAACATATATGTATTTTGACAATTGGGTGCATATTACTGTGAGTATTTAAATTACAACAAATGGTATATTTTAAATATTTGATTCTCGTGCTATGGATTCATTTGGCATGGCCATCCTCAAGGAACTTGTGTACTTCTGAAAGTATTTTCAAGTGTCGAGATATAGTGCCCATATCTTCACGTGTCGCGCACGTGACTAAGGTGACCTGTACGTGCACCACTGCACGAAAGTTTGGTCATCTTGAAAGATGTTTTCACATGTCACCTTCGTTTCTCTTTCATTTGTTTCTGCAAAAGATGTTTCGATGAGTCATTTCGTTTCATCTTAAACCATTCAAGTAGCGTTTCCTTTCTCAAACACTGAGCACAAATATCCATCGATCAGTAAAAAACAATGTGCTTAGCCACACTATTTTTACCTCGTTTTTATGGTCCAGTGGTCATTGTCACCACCTGCAATGAAGATAATCTGGGTCCGGGTATTCACTACATACACAGTCGAACATCTTGAGATTTGCAATGTAAGGCCGATGTGAGAAGGACAAACTTCCCTCTTTTCTTTTCTTTAGTGCTAAATTAACCATACACCAGTGTACTTTTGCAGGCCCGAGTATAGGCTACTTGTAGCCTCTTGTTTCGGAATAATTTTGCAAAATTTAATGAGTGATCTACGGTGACCAAATCATATTTCTTTCGAGATAAATTTTCAAAGCGGTGGTAAATGAGGTAGATTCCAAAAGTGCATTGAAGAGCGTCTGATAGTTTTAAGGTTCCTTGACTTTATAGCACAGAAGTACTCTTTAAAGGAAAGGATGCCTTTGCAAGTCTTCCAACCGGGTACGGCTCTGATTTTCAGAGCAACCCCGATCGTTGCCAACGAGCTGTTTATATTTTCCTCGATATGTACACATTTCAAGTCTTCCAGGGCAACACGCTTTATAGATTGTTCTTGAGAATAACTAGGCTGGTCCGAGCAAGGCATTGAGATTATATTGACTGGTAAGGGAATAGCCTGGGACGTTTTCAACTGAGCAATCTTTTGAATCGTGCAATTGCTGGTTTTCACTCACGTGATCAACAGCCATGTTTATCAACGAAAACAAAAGGAAGCGTTTGCATAATAATAGGGTTAAATTCCCGGAGGATTTGGTCGGGGCAACAACATGGCGGTCGTGACGTCAGGTGAAAACCGAGAATATTCACCTCGTGAAGATTCGTCAGGAGCGCTTTCAATTCCTACAAATTTATGTAGAATCGATTTGCACTTTACACTCCGTAGATAACAATTCCGCTCGTACTTTAAAAGAAAAACCTCTTCGACCATCCAAAAAATTTTTATTCGTATTTTTTACCAAGCACAAAGTACACACGAACGCATCGTGAAATCTCTCACGGTGTTGATGGGGAGAAACAAAAATGAAAGCCAATCAAAAGTCGTTGTTTCAATGATGTAATGATTGAGGGGTAATACCCAATCAAACATTTTCCATACATTCCAGGAAAAATCACGCGGTATTGAACACGATTAACAACGGTAAATCACAGACGCTCCTCTCAGATTTTTTTTCGGAGAGTGGGCAGCGGTGCACAGGCTAGAATGGAAGGGGGCCATTTGGATTTTACTTAACCCGCGAATGGGATCAAAGACACCAACCCACACCATTTTCCATTGTGAAAATCTATTTAATTTATGAAATATGGTTTAATAATCAATCAAAATGATCAAGACAGTATAATGAAATGAAATTATCCTTGTAAAATAGCTTACTACATCATACATTTATTGAATTTATTATACTAATATTATAATTAACAAATTTAATTTTTTTGAAATATAAATTTATCTATTAATTTCATGGACATAAATTGATTAGCTTTTATATATTACAGGACAGAACTTTTTTAT
>JALIRR010007876.1:12500-20039 GCA_023091755.1 Montipora sp. Colony 1 RG-2022
CCAATGATTACAAATTCAGTTTTATCATCGTTAAGTTTCAATTTGTCGTTCAGCATCCAGTCTCGAATGTCCTCAATACACCTTTCAACCCTAGCCAAGGCGGCCTCTTGATTTGCAATATTATAAGGATAAAAGGATAAATAAAGTTGGCTATCGTCAGCATAGCAATGGATCTCTAAATTATGTTTATCTACAATTTCAAATATCTTGCTAGCATAGACGAAAAAGAGCAAAGGCCCAAGGCACGAGCCTTGAGTACGCCGCATTCCAAATCGAACTTCATTGAGGGTGTGCCGTCAATTGAAACTTGCTGAGTTCTGCCACTTAAGTATGATGCAATCTATATCTTTTCCTTTAAAATTTCCCATCTCGTGCAAACATGCGTTTAAGTTGTTAGCAACTCCTACGCCAGGAAAAAAATATTGAAACCTGACACTTCCGGTTCAATTTTTCCCACCCCAGCCAGGCAAATGTCAAATTCCCTACCCTCGGGAAGGCCTTAAACGTCAAATGCCCAGGGTTTGCCAAACTATCGAACAAAGTTGGATTGAAGGCTCCAACTTTGCTCGATCTAACATTGTTCGACCGTTTGGCCGCCCATGTTAGTCCAACATTTTTTGTTCGATTAAATGTTGGATAGAGTTTGCTTTTGATCAAACATTACATCCAACAATTCTGCTCGACGCGACAATGTTGCCGTGTTTTGCCGCTCTTCCAACAATTATTTGCCACAGAGATGGCGGACAGGGATCAAGGGGACGTCGTGGTTGTTGATGAACAGCCAGAAACCTTGATCAGCGAGTAGGATGCAAGGCCATGTCTGAGGGACACTTTTAAGCTCCTTAATCTTTATCGCTGTTTGGAGTTGTCTGGTTCAATAGCGTTTAAAATTCCTGCAAATTGATCAGAGTTCATAATCATCATCTCCTAAGTGCGTGTATCTTGCAAAGAACATACCCAATGCTACACAATCTCTTAACCATTCTTTGGTTTTTCATCGTTTGAATACAGGCGGGCCGTAGCCAGTACGAGGCAAACCGAGTCGCATGCCTTGAATAGAGCATGATTTCAGATTTCAAAATACCTAGGAAGCGAACTTAACCATGGACATTGCCTCAGTCATATTTTTTTCTGGCTGCGGCCCTGGAATACGTCCTTTCTGTCCTCAAATAAATCCAGTAGCATAACGCTACGCCATATTTTCAAATTTTGCGCCAACTTGAACTTGAATTCATCAAGCAATGTTAGATAGTGTTTTGCCACTACCTCAACATTTACATCCAACAATGTTGCATGTGGAATCCAACTTTGTTCGATAGTTTGGCCAGGGCTTAAGGCACTCCAATTGTTTTACAGTAACAACAACAAGCAACCTGTTCCTTTTGCCTCTGATTCCAGAGGCCCGTTGAAAAATGTATGTAAATGACATCTTGCGCCTAGTGTACCCTGCTCTTCCGACTGGTTACATTTTGTATCTCTTTAAAAACAGTTTGCGTTAAAAACACTGTCTAAGGAAGAAAAGAAGGACATTATATCGCGAGCTGTCAATCCACGCTCGTGGTATTTTTCAAAATATCAACACCAGATTATTCAAAGGAGCTGTCCCACCTGGGTGCAATTGACTTTGGGCGCGAGTGTCTGTTTCTTCGCTAGGAAAAAAAATATTGGCAAGAAGTTTTCTGAATACCTACCCTGGATGCCTTTCATCGTTCTAAGAGAGAACAAAACTTCTGAAATCCAGGGTAACCGAAACCCTGCATTTCAGGAGCATTTGATCGAGTAGACTACGAGTATTTTAATCTCAGTCAAACGCGGGAAAGATATTTTCAATATTTCTGTCACGTCCTGCCAAGATCGTACTTTGAGTGAAGCGTTTCTGCCCAGAAGGCTTCAAGGACGCTAAAGAGATCTTGCTAACTTTAAGAGCCAGGCTTTTCTTCAGTTAAAATGATACCTTTATCATTTGTGTAATATTGCGGTATTTAACAATTAGACCCGTAGCCCGCAAGGGCTACGGGTCAATTGCCCATGAGTCGAAGCTGAATGGGCTATTGACCCGTGGCCCTTGAGGGCGAATTGTTTTAGTATCGCCCAACTAGTCGGACAGAAAAGGGAATAATAAAGTTAGCAAATGCAAGTTGAAAATATATTTATTTGGGAATAAAACGAAAGAAAGCGTCACGCTTTTCGCTACTCGATGACTATTACTAATAGTCCTCTAGTAGTGTAGCCAATCAAAATGCAGCATTTGCATTAGTCCACTAGTTGGGTGATACTAATTAGAGATAGTCGTTTTGGTTTAGAAACAGCGTTACTTTAATACAGTGAATTGTCAGGCGTGACCCGGCAGAATCTGCAAGATCACTTCGAGATCTCTACCCTGGGTGCCAGAGGAATTTTTTTTTCAAGAATTTTGTTTCGAAGAGAACGCTCAGCAATTCTAAATCAACGATCGAGGACGAGGGAAAAATGCCTCTGGTCGCACTGAATTTTTGGAAATTAAATTGGAATTTTCAAATCGTCAAAAAAAGAGGACTTGATTTCGACGAAATCAAAGAGGAAGGGAAAGGGGGGGGGGAGGGGGAGGGGTACTAAAAAAGGTGAAATGTGCTCAAACCCCATTTACTATACTACTGGTCATCTTAAGAAAATAAAAACTGATTCAGAGTTGATTGGCAATTCGTCCTGTTCTGATTTTGTTATTTTTATTTAGATCGACGTACGCTCTGTTGAACGTTACAAGAAGTTGAATATTGGGATAGAGACGCAGAAAGAACTGGAACACGCCAGCCAGTGGAAAGGACAGTTTGAATCAAGTCAGGCCAAGGTGCTCGAGTTAGAACTGCAGATCAAGGAATTAAAAGAGGAACTGAATACGGCTAACAAACAGAAAGAAGAAAGCATAAAAAAGGAGAGAACTGAGAATAAACAACTTGAAGAGGTAATCCCTTCGTTAAGGTCTCTAGGTTATAATGCCAGGCGCAAAAGTGCTTTGCAAATCGGGGGACTACAAAGCAAATCAAGTAAAATCAAACGTTAATTTTTGACGAGAGAGAACAGAGTGGAAAATCGTCAACCCCAACCCAAATATGGCGTGCATTAGTCAGGGAATCGACCCCGATCGCATTTGTAGTTCTCTCACCCATGAGCAAATCCAGTTCCTCCTAGAGATGTGGTGTTTTTCAGGTAGTCTCTTATTTCTCAAAGATTAAAATAGTTTTATTTGGTTGAATTCCCCGAATGATACCGAGTCTCAACGCAGTTTCTTCGGCCCACTCTTTCTGGAATTTTTGGATCCGCCCCTGATTCACGATCTACTTGTCGCACCTACTAAGGGAGCTAACTGATAGATCTGGTCGATTTGTTACAGATAAACGAAAAGCTCAAAGAGGAATTGGTGAAATTCAAAGATGAGCGCGCCGAATCCAAAGCAATCACAGAAAGAGAAGTTTCGCCTAGAGACGGTAAGAATCTTATCAGTAAATTTATGCAGCTAATAGTATCTGAAAAGATTATGCTAGGAAGTTGTCCGATTCATAGTTTGATCACCCTCCACACGAATAGTTTATGTCCGAGCTTTAAGCATGGGAATCCTTGGATCCTTGCTTGCAACTTGGATAAAGAGGGAGGAGATGGGAGCGGAAGATCTTGTGATCCTCATTTGGCTCAAGTGAGGCAACCTGTTTCAATTAATTCAATTGCTGTCTCTTATTTCCTTCCAGGTATGCACTATTTTAGACCCTAATGGGGGCCATAACTGGCAGAGGGCGATACAAGTTAAACCCAAAGTGTTTTTCATGTGTTATTGTTTCGTTTCCTTAGCATAGAGAGACAATTATCTATTTTGGCTTCGAGGCAAACTATTTACTTTGTGAAATAACGAGGCCCGTCAAAACAGAGTATGTAGAACTTTGGGAATCTTCAACACTTTCTAGGATTTTCAGAAAACATGTGAACGTAGGAACCTCACAAGCCAAACTCGTCTTCTTCGACTTCAAGGTGTATTGTGGAGGTAACGTGGCCAATCAAAACAGAGTTTCCAGCTGTTGAAAATTTGAATACGGATCAAGTTTTCGAGTAGCTTCAAAAAATAATTTAAACATGTGACCCTTGAATATTGCTTAAGACAAACGAGACAAACTCAAAAGCGAAAGAAATGGATCAGGAAGGGAAGTCTTGACAACCTAAATTACTTTCGGTTAGTTTGAAACAATAAACATTCAAACGTATCTCTTTAAAAGAAAGTTTGATGTATAGTTGCGTATGCTAGGAACTCGTCCACCACAATCGCGCTTATTATTACTGTCGAATCTCGGAAACTCGCCATCGACAAGGGTGAAAAAGGTGTCTGTACCTTCTTGGACCTAAGAAAAGCTTTTGACGTTATTGAACATGCTACCTTGATCAGCAAACTGTCAAAACGCGGAGTAAGTGATAACGAACTTGAATGGTTTAAGAGCTATTTACAGGTGAGAAACCAATTCATGTCATGTGCAAGTGCTGATTCCGAGCGTCGTTTAATCACACACGAAGTCCCGCAGGGCTCACGTCCTCGGACCCACTCTATTCAATATCCACATAAACGGCATCACCGACACCTGTACGGAGAGCGAAGTGGTACTTTACGCCGACGACACGGAAATCCACGCCTGCGCGAAAGACGTCAGTGTTGCGGAAAATCGTGTCAACAAAGACCTAGCTAGTACTCTCTCCTGGTGGAATGAGAACGGGTTAATCAGTAATCACAAGAAATGCGAGGCAATGTTGATTGGATCCAAGCACGCTGTTAAAAACACTCGACCGTTACAAATTGTTCTCGACGGAAAACCAATGATACAATCTGATTACTTTAAGTACTTAGGAATCTACATCGACCACTGTCTGACCTGGAGCAAACTTGTAACCTATACACAATCCAGGGTATACCCCAAATTGAAACTGCTGAACAGAATTTCGTCTTTTCTCAATCGCAATATTTTACTCAGAATCTACAAAAAGATTGTGCTACCTTTGCTAGATTATGGTTGCGTCGTATGGGGTAAATGTAGCAAGGAGAACGCCTAATGCATAGAACGCCTACAAAATCGGGCAATGCGAATAATATTAGATGCTGACCGGAAGACGTGTACTCAAAAGATGCGCGCTAAATTGTTTTTATTATCACTTTATAGTAGACGCCTTTTCATCAAGTTACAGTATGTATACAAGATTATTAACGATATTAACTGCCCTAAGCAATTGACAGGCTGCTTAGTAAAACGCTCACAAAGACATTGTCGATTTCTCAGAGACCCGACATTATTAGATGTACCACTAGTTAAGACCAAATGTGGTCAGACTTCATTTAAGTTCTCGGCTGCGAGTGCCTGGAACAAAACTGCCAAGAGAGATACGTGAGCTAAGAACATTTACATTCTTCTGTGCTGGTCACCGATTAGTACCAGTCTATCAACCTTTGTTGATTGACTGACCGGTCTTTTACCAGGATAAATAAAGTTATTATAATTATTATTATTATTACTATTATTATTATTATTATTATCATTATTATTATTAATATTATAGTTTCTTCGCGCTCCTCTGCGAATATATTAATGAATAGGATGTTTTCAACCAACCTCTAGAGACACCAACAACAATAGAGAAATGTACGACTTCTGGTGGACCAATAAAAGAAGCTAATGAGAGATCTTTTGTTTTCGTGGACCAACATGGCGGCGATGACGTCACGTGAAAACTCCTTTACGACGGCGACGTCAACGAAAACGTCACCTCAAAATAAAACTGCACTATCGTACGTCTCTCGCGATTAGTCTACCTCGTTCACGTCGTACAATGTGGGCGAAGTATCCTAAAAGATTAGTTGCTACGAGTGGTTTCAAAGTAAAAATAAAAGATTCGCATATGTACGCTCACATTGTCCTCAAAACCTCAAATTTGTTGATTTCACGGCGTTGTTGAGCCAAGCACTGCAACAATGTTGCCGAAAATTCGTGCTAGACGTGCTGGCGTTGTTGTTGACAACGACGTCGTTGATCTTAAAGTTCCTAGTATGCTTTCGTAAAATGGTCAGCTCTCAATTTGCCTGGTAGTTTAATTGGTATAGCACGGCACCGGTATCAGGGGCACCCAAAGTCAATTTTCGGAAAATGTCTGTTCGGAAGACGATTTGGGATCTAGAATTTTCGGAACATTTGTTGTAAAATTCCTTACTTGCCTGCCTGTTCTAGTATTTTCGAACATCTAAGACCTGGTATAATTGCCCATTTTTAACGGATTTTTACCCTAAAAAGGTCACCTTGAATTTTCGGGAGCCTTTTTCCTGGCTGAAATTTTCGAAAAGGTAAGTTTTGATCCCTATAATTTTCGGATCACTAGACTTTCAGCTAGGAAATCCGAACAGATGAAAAATTAGGGGATAAAAATATGCCTATATCTACCGCTTAAGTACTAAAATACGTTTAACAATGCTATGTTTAAGTGGTTTTGAACTATATTCTCGTTGGGTGCCCCTGCGGTATGGCGTAAGTCATTACAATCTCGTTCAAGCCTGTATTTTCCAATATGTGACTTTCATACATAGTTTCTTCATACATACAGCTTATTGCATGGTTAAACCTTTTAATAAGGGATTTATTATTCCACTATTACACCATTTTCTAGTATTTTGGCTTCTTCAGCTGCATTGAATGAGAATCGTACCATTGCATAATAAGACTGAGGCGAGCGAATGATGAAAACAACCGACACAGACGAAACTATAAATTGGATAAACAAAATGACGAGTGACAAGCGATGAGAAGTGTAGAATACCAGGAACAGATTCAACTAGATGAGCCGGATTAAACACAACAAAGATCTTTCATGTCAAACATCGCTCACCACTCCCGTTTTACACAGCACTCTTCATGTACGACTTTCCGAAGTATAGCAACACTGTTAATGTAACCTAAACGAAACATCGTACAAACCTTACCTTCCTCAGAGAAGCACAAAATCTAAAAAGTAATAACTCTCTCCGAGACAAAATAACGAAAGTACATTTAGAGGTCAATGTTCCAAATGTTCAATACAAAACAAAGTCCTCTAACTACTTTGGTATGTGCCGTGTCCGCACTGGTCGCGGAGATTTCACAGGGCCACTATTCTCCATCCACAGCTTCAAATTGTCTTCCTCCCCTCTCCCTGCATCCCCTGATCAGCAGGAGCGTCTCCATTTCTTGAGGTACTGGTTGCTCTTCCCGCAAAGATCCACTGAGCTGTTTCTCTCTTTCATGGCAGAGCTTCACATGTGTAGTGTTCCTCTTATTTTGGGTTCCTTCAGCGATTCAACAAGAACACTGTTTCCACGCTTGTCAATCAGCTCGTAAGGCCGATTCTCAAATGGAGTGGTTTAGTCGCTGTTGTTTTAACTAGACCTTGTCACTTACCACGAAACCATTTCCTTCCACATGACGAGCTCTGTCCGCATATTCTTTCATTTTGCCCTTTTTGTCTCTGTCTCTATCTCTCACTTCTTCGTCGAGCTTAGCAACCTCC
>JALIRR010007877.1:0-15000 GCA_023091755.1 Montipora sp. Colony 1 RG-2022
GCAATCTTAAAGGATACTATTTTCACATCTTTTCGAGACTTCAACGCTAAAATGCAATGTTCTTTTGTAGTATAAGAAAAAAGAGAAAAAAAAAATACGGCAAGGCGATATAATTCTTTCTTCAGGGTTATATGGTTTACACAAAAGCGACTATCAAATTTATAGCTCGTTTTTTTCCACAAGCGATGCTAGCATATGCTACATTAGCGGACAGTCCCTCTTTCGCGGCTTACATAGTCGAGCCAGGGAAGAAGACAGACACGAGAAAAAATGGCCGTGAATCGAGTAGGAGCGACTCGAACCCAGGCTTCGCACTACCATTTTTTCTCGTGCATGCCCTGAGTCCCCTCACGCTCGCGCCGGGAAATAGGGACTGCTCTTAGTCTGAGCATCAGCACAAGCAACAGCCATAACGCAGACGCAATAACTTGTCGTTATTAGTGGCTGTTGTCCTAACAAAAGCTACCAGTGACCGCGAAGCTGGTGAAAGCAGCCTTGCTAACTATATTTCCATGAATGAAATAAATGTATATTTTTAGTGCGGGTTAAAGACGAAAGATAGATCTGAGCCTCGCATTTACCTTGACAATTTAAGCAATAGACGTTATTCACGATAGCCGCCATGTTGGATTTGCTATTATCATGCAAATTAGCGACACACTTCAGAGGGGGAAAACAACACAAGTTTGAGAGGTTATAAGGAACATCTTAGCTACACAGATGATTTGTTTCACGTTCATTGAATGTTTATCAATACAATCTTTACACAAGTTACTTCGACGTTTTTTTTAGTGAAAAATGAGCAGATAACGAAGTAGAAAGTCAGAATGTCAAAGGCAATCAAAAGATATAAAATTATTATAGAAGGTACTTAGCTCTAAATACTAAAATGGACTTTTTGCAATGTTATTTCAATATTTCGACGAGCCGAGTTTCAGCAATTTGCTTTTTTTCCAAAGTTGCTCCCCAGCATAACACATGGCTAATTTGCATGTCAATTTGAAAACCAACATGGCGGCTATCGTCAATAAGGCCTATTGTCACTTACGGCCAACTAGCTTCGACGGGATTCGAACCCTTGAGCCCTTGTGGTGCCAGTGCAATGCTCAACCAACTCAGCAATTAACTATTTCTGCTTCCTCACTCAGTCGGTAAAGCATTGCACGGGCATCGCAGAGGTCATGCTCTGAGTTCGAATCCCGTAGACAAACAATTTACTAAACGATCCACACCTTGACGGTATGTTGCATTCAAACTGAAGCCACACCAAACAGCGACACTGAATTTAATAAAGCCACGTCCAATCAAAGTGACAGTCGAATTTTCTGTGAACAGAAATAAGAAAATGTGTATCAAACATATTTCGTCAGGAAACAAGAATGGCGACTAAAACTCTTGCTGCAAGTGAATTAACAATGCAGTGAGAATGGTAGCAACGTTTTACCTCCTAAACACGCTTGCTTGGGATTAACAGAGGTCAGCTCAACGCAAGATTTGTTAGCAATCTATAGAAAGAAAGAGAACTTACATTACTCAAAGTATTCTTCGCAGTTGTTTTCTTGCATGTCACGAAACAGGAAAGCGTTGCGTGACAAGTGAAAAATGGCGGAAGGGGTGGAGACGATACCACTCGTACCTCAGCACAATAGAGACTAATCCCTTACGAGACCATAAGGCATGTTTTCAATCGAAACAAAAGAACGTGTGTGCACAAGAATCGAGTTCCACGGTAACCGTAGCACCAATTTCAAAACCAATCGAATGTAATGTGATTTTTTCGCAAACGTTCTTCCCACACTCACGCTTTTGAGCCTTCTGCTTATTGTTGCCTTGTTTTCATTGGCTCCTTTGATTGTGCAGCGCGTGCGCCTGGTGTTTATGGTCAAGTCCAGTTAGACGTGGTTAATATCTGGATGGGTGACCCTCTGCGAATACTCCATGCTGTATCTCTTACGGATTTAGGCAGGGATGTTGACCGATCGGATGCGGGCTGAGTTTCAGTCTATCAACCTGACCCGAGGGTTTTCCCGCGGGTATTCCGGTTTCGCCACTTTTCCAGTTAACGGTGGTATGCGACGGGATCATACATGGAATGTGTTGCGGCTACCAAAGGTGCCTTATCTATGGTTTCCACCCGATTTCAATGAGCCGCTCCCTTTGAAATTCAGTCGCCAACACCGTAATGAATTGTGATTAGTAGAGCAAGTTTCGTCTTATTTGGTTTCCCTTTATTACAGAACCTCTACAATAAAATAATACAAGTCAATTAACACTTACGTCATCGGTGAGATTCTTCAACAATTTGTAGTTGGGTTCAGTAAACACAAAGTACTGCGGCGGTTTGTTCGCTAAGCGCTCAAGCTACAAGGTGATCGTAAAATAAGACAGAATTTCACAAACTGAAGTTAAGCCCCCTTCAAACGGTCATGTAGTTGATGATAGTTCAAGCTATCACGTGGGTATGAACACGAACGACCATGCACTTTCATCAACTATTTAACAATTATCCCACGTGCGCGTGTTGGATATGAGATGATATCCAACAAGCGCAAGTGGAATAATTGTTTTATTAAAAACGCCCAAAAATTATGGATAAATATTCCTTACTTTATTCTGTAAAAACAAAAAAGTGATGCGTACAGTTAAGCCTAGTTCCCACTAGCGACATAACGATAATAATCATAATCATAAGCACGAACATAATGCTGTTATGTCGCTTATGTCTTAGTGGGAACGTCCAGAAACATAATCATAGGCGCCCTTATGATCAACATAATCATAAACATAAGAAAATGATCGACCATTTGCTTATGATTATGATTATGGCTTTGACTATGACTATGTCGCTTTTCTTTGCAGCTTTTCTTTGCAGTGGGAACGCGAAAATCATAACGACATAATGAAAAACATAATGACGCAACGGGGTCATTGTGTTTTGGCCAATTAAAGTCTAGGACCAGTACTTTCGGGTCGGTTCATTTTCAAGATGGCGGCCAGCTTCGAGGAAAAGCTTCACGTTTTTAGAGCGGCCGTCCCCTCTGGAACATAAGAAGCTGATGTTTATGTTTATGATTATGATTATGCTTATGATCCTTATGTCGCCAGTGGGAACTAAGCTTTACTAATATTTATAGGGCATGGTATAGTTGCTCATATACCATAAGCCAATCAAAACTCTAGAATTGCATTACCCAATGATCTAGTTTTTAATGATCCCAATACACCTTATTCCAAAATGGCCGCTGATTTATGCGGATACAAATTGGCCCTTGTTGCCTCGTTCAAGATAAAATATTCTTTTGTATTTTAAGCTTAAGAACGAGGCATCAAGGGCTAATTTGAATAAAAACAAAAGAATATTTAAATGGCGGCCATTTTGGAATAAGGTGTAAGGGCTATTTCCGAGTTGCAGTTTGTCTCGGTTTCGAAGTGACTCCTGGTGCTCAACTATTGAAAGGGAAATGAGTTTGATTTGCATGGGAATACACAACTCATTTCCATTTGAATGGTTGTGCATCAGGACTCGCTTTGAAACTGAGGCATGCAGCAACTCTGAAATGGGCTATTAGATAATAAGCTCAATAATGCCTGCATTTTGATTAGTTCTCACTTATGATCTATTGAAGGTCAGACACAGCTGACGTCGTTTTGGTCCAAAATCCGTGGACCGTTTTGAGATGAACAAGGCATGCCAGCCCACATATAGATCACTAATGACACAGTAGACTTTGCGTATGTTCTTACAAACTGAAAGGTATACATGTAGAATATATATGTATATGAAATGATTGAAATGCGGAAATTGAAGTACATGAGAGTTACAAATTTTGCATGTATGATTAACGAACTTAACCTTTGGTTTCATAATTCTATCTCTGTAAAGTACAGAAATGGTCGCAGTTTGTGTCAGGTAAATGGCATTCAGTGAAAGAAAAAAACAAAGCTATTACAATTAAACATTATTACTGGACAAAACTGCTTTTACTGGACAAAACTGAACGTACATCACTTCTGACAAAAGCTGCAATCCCGATAACATAAACTGCGGCTCCAGCTTGTCTTGCTTTTTTGGTCTATAATGAAATAAGTGAAAGACTAATAAGGCATTGAAAGGACTGCAGTAGCTAATTTGCCAAAAATTATTAAATAATTTTCAGCCAGCCCACCTAAACTAAAAAACAAAGATAAAAGAAAACAAAACAGGAAATGAGAAATGGGAAATTACCTAAGGTATCAGCAAGGAAAATAACAAATGGGCTCCTTTGGAGCAATAATTAAGTTTAAATCCCCTTGCTCTGTCATTTAATTGACAATACTATTATTAAATATAAGCATAATGTAAATAAATTTTATTGTCACAGTGACTGTTCCCCTTTAAACTTATAAGTTTATAAGTGAGTTGACCATGTAATTTTTTTCAGCTGCCCTTGGAAACCTCTGTTCCTTTTATTCATTTCTTTTTTTCTTTATTTGTTTTGTTTCAAAATAAACACTGCCGACAAATTTTATGAAAAAAAAAAAAAACGGAACAGCCAATGAAATTTAGCTGCTCTTACGGCAATTAAGGTGGCTCGCAAGGGTTTTAATACTTTCAACCAACTTTACTATTTGGAGGGGTTGAAGCTTCCCAACTGTTTTACGTGACGGCGTTATGGCACCAAATAAAACACCAATAATCGCTAAATGATGTGACGTAGTGGGTTACCATGGCAACAAAAGAGCCATCTCAAAACACCCTACACTTTGCCTTTGAACGTGTATATCTCAAAAACGAATTCGGTGACCCCCATTTTTTTTTTTGCTGGGGCGTGAAAAGCAGGCTAAGATAAAACTCTACGCAAAGTTGAAAAAATTCTCTGGAGCAGATTCATAGCCACCTTCCCAACTGGAAAATTTGAAGGTGGATCTGAATCTGCTCCAGGGGATTTTTTTAATCCTTCCAATAAGACATTCCCTCCAAATTGTTGAAACCGGCTCCAGCCACATTAAACGCAGCTTTTTATTTCCTCGGCCAATCAAACAACAGTGTTTCAGATCCCGTGTATGGCTCTAAAAATCATGATGTCGGAAACTTCACCAGCTAGACGAAAGGCATGGATAAAGCCAAGGTCAACCACTGATATTAACAATGCAACCAGAAGTCGATAAAATAACTCTCAAAGCTCGTAAGCCACTCATAAACGCACCGCGGACCTATTTTCCATGTTACTGTTGTAGGTGCTTGATTTATTCTGCCTGGAGATGCTTACATGTAACTTGACAGTGAGAGACAGGGACACCCAACTAGTAATTTTAGGAAAATATATGTATCTGTTCGCAAGGAAGGAAGGTGGGATAGACTTATCAAATAATTATTGGAAGTCAGACTTTCGAGGCACACTAAGATTTGGACATTTTTCTGACTAGGGGATTTCCTAGAAATGTCTGAAAAGTAGTGAGGAGTAGAAATTTGGAAAAACAACATTACGTCCACATTGAATGCTAAAATTTAGTACGAATCAACTGTGATATTGAAAATAGCAAAAGATTTGAAGATTTATAACTTCTATCAATTTTGCCAAAGTTTGCAGTGTGAGAATCATATTTGTACGGAAAAGAGGACTATGTGATGTAAAATTTTCGATCAGATCCGTCATGATTGCTAGTACTTTCGAGAGAGAAAAAAAGCCACCTAAAAATTTTTACAGACCTTAATTTCCCCTAGAACAGATAAATATTATGTAGGGCAGCTACAAACTCACCAAACAAGCTCTGTAATTGTTCCCGAACTTTTAAAGCATTGTGGAAACCATTTTAGGTAATTTTGACCAATTGTAAGACAGCCATTCACTGGATGCCCCTGGTTCTTAATAAAAGTACTACTTTATTAATCAGATACACGAATAAAAATATTATTATTCACTTTTATTACCTTTTGAATTTATCGCAGATATTGCATTACTAGCATTCTCAATCGCTCACTCAATCTGAATACGGTCATTGTTTGATAAAATTGAAATGGTCCAGAGTTTAATGAAATGTAATAAAACAATAATAATAATAATTATTCTAGCATCCTGTCCAAGGAAGTGGGAGGATGGGGTAGCAATACTCTCAGTCACTTCATGCTACTTGAACCCAGGATCAATATCTGGCCATAAGAGCCCCTGAGGACCATGGGCGACTTTACCTCTATGCATTTGTTCCATTCACGCCTGTTGTGTATGAGATTGGTAAAAGCCAATTCAACACTAAATGACTTGTCTACTATTTGCTGTCTGAAATCCGACGCCCACTCATGGTCATTATAATATCGTTAGTTAATGGTGTTATAATTTATAGTCATTATGCAATCTCTAACCAGATCAGTGGCTGGTGTGATGTCTTCAATTCTCCCATCTGTGATTATAATGATAATACTTGCTTGGGTCCCTGCACACAAAGATAACAATCAAAGGGGATACTAAGAGAAAATCCAAGTTCTAACAGAAGTCGAACCTACACTGTTGGACCTTCCAAATACTCTTTCGGATGCCCTAGCTACCACTAGTCCAATGGCCCAGCTTCTAAAAGTCTTCTGTAAATTATAGCATCTGAACAAATACTGTAACTGGTCAGGGTCATGAGATAGACTCATATTCAGAACACTCAGATTTTTTGGTAGCATGCGTGAGTCACCAATGGTAATCACCTATCTCTTGAAATGCAAAATCTCTTCGCAACAATTGGAGCAGCACCATACAGTACTGAAATACACTGTACACTAGTACCACTTTATTTTATAGTTGACACTGAAGCTGACCCCACTATTAAGTATAGTTGTATGCAGAATTCAATGTGTGGACCCAGGGCCCAGGTAGAGGAATGGCCGTTTACATACTGAGCAGCTTTTAGCATAGGAGAATAATTATTCATGTTGAAGTGGGGAGAGAACAAATCCCTTTATTAGTACTGAATTTGAAAAGGGTGTTGCATACTGGTAGTTTTGTGTCGCTGGAAATGTAAAAGGTTTGATCATCATGGCAGACATGGTGGTGTACAAGTAGAAACAGAAACTAACGAAAACACAATTTTGCCACCATTTGAAAATGCATGTAACAAAAGGATGAAGTTTGTTAGTTTTGGAGCAGCACCATACAGTACTGAAATATAATAAATATAGGCTGCAGTGCCTCTTAGAACTGCTCTTCAAGCCATTATGAATAAAAAGCAGCAAAAATCCATGTTTTCTTCGCTTAAGAACCCAAGAAGCAATAAAAATTGTGACAGAAACTATGCAACCTCTGCAAGTTATTCACACTGGACAATATTCATTCTCATCCTAGAGGCTGCAGTTCCTTGAATCAGTCTGCACCAAAAGTGACAACCTCCAGCTAAATCCTAAAAATACACAGTCCCAGGAAAGCATGCTTTTGTAACCATAATCATGACAAACCGATATCGTTAAAATTTCTGAGAGTCAGCAGAGAAGCTAAAAGTCCACATAATATGGACTTCCTAGCTTGGAACTTGTTACGTGGAGTTCTTTATATTCTCCATGCAGACCAAACAAATTGCCTCTCCTCGGAACAAGAATGAACAAAATTATTATTAATTTTTAAAATAAAATAGTGATTAGCGATAGTGATTTTTACTCACCACCAAGTTCCTTGATTTGATCATTTGCCTTAGAAAGAAATAGAAATAAATCCACTTGACAAGTCAAGAAAAATTTAATTGCACCTTGTTGCTTGACACACCTCTCAATTTCCCTGTTTTCAAAAGTTGAACTTGATTGACTGATTGACAGATTGATTTAAGTTTTACCATGTTGAGGCTGTCACACAACTGGGTGAGGCTCCAATTACAATACAATGTGCCTTTCTGAGACCAGTACCCAACACTCTTTGCAATCATGCTGGGTTCTTTAACATCCTACAAAATTTACTAATGAGGGCTGTGAGACGGGGCCTAAGGTTAATATCGTCCTTATCAGAGAAGACTTTCAAGTGTATAACCATAAACAGGCTGTAATAGGCTGTAAGGCTGTAAGGCAGCACTTTCTCTTTAGTTATATTTTAAGAATGTTGGTCCACCAAAGGTTCAAACTCCCTGCATGGTAGTCCAATTCTTTTGACAAAGAAATCAGAATATTGAAAAATTATTGTTTCATTTATCTCGGATAGTGATTGAATTCAACATTATTAAAGCTAGACCTTCGGCAGAGGACTAGATCTTTGTTTCCACCTACACTGTAGGAAGTGGGTGTCGGTATAATATATCAGGGGTTGTGTGTGTTGTCATCTCAAGTGATTTCATTTTTGAATTTTTTTATGAGGGTGCAATTATTTTAACTAAGTCTAATGAAAGGTCTCTACCTTATGTTCCCAACAAAAATTGTGAGGAACCCATTGACAACCAGAGGGAGAAAAGAAAATAATGTAGTATATGTTTGGCATCTTTCCCGCCGATCCCAGTTGCATCTTAAGACATTTAGCTCCCTTTATCACTCTTGGTCATGACTCAGTGAAACAACAAAAGTGTAGAAACCCTAGTCAGCTGCTTTATAAAATTGTATAAAATTACTGGTATGAGATTTTAAACTTTTAATTACAAACTTTTTATGAGTTTTAAAAAAAAGTTATAAAACAGCTGACTAGGGAAGAAGTCTGTTATGATGGTTTCCTCATTAGTGGTTTCACCCATCCACTGCTGTAGAGATTGAGTGCCAAGGATAATCTTGTCTAAAAATAGCTGGAGCTTCCTTATGCTGCATCTCCAAGGGAGATGGAAGGGTTCCAGCTGATGGGTTTAACCACCGTCCAGTTGGCTCATCGGACTACTGTGTGGGAGGTTGCAGGATCAAAAACTCTGGATGGAACAACGCTCAATAACTGAGGAGAACTTTAGTGCTGCCTCAGGGTTCGTACTCTTTAAAGTTAAGAGTTTTTCAAATTTCATGACTTTCCATGACCTTTTCCATGACTTTTTCCAGTTTTCCATGACCTAAAGTTTAGCTGCCCGTTTTGAAAATTGTCAAAATCGTCCTTGTTTTTGGGGTATTTTCTGACATAACTCGCCTGCTTTTTATTTTGTCCTTGCTTCCACTCCTGCAATAATTTCCGTACCACACTTAACTATGATTTTCCATGACTTTCCATGGCCGACAATTAAATTCCATGACTTTCCAGGCCTGGAAACTGAAATACTTCAATTCCATGACTTTCCAGGTTTTCCATGACCCTTACGAACCCTGTGCCTTTGCAAAAACCAATGACATCTGCAAATGGTTAGACTTTCTATTCTTCTTGGATAAGGGCAATAAACCGTAGGCCCTGTCTCACAACCTTCAAAGTTCATAACCCTGTGAGACGTACAGAAGAACCCACACAATATTTGCACAGAGTACAGCATGGAGTTCCCAGTGTTGTGGTCTGTCCTCTACGGTATACAACTGTAGCTAGATGACTGTAAGTTAGAAACTGTAAAAGGTTAATTGTGGCTCCCTTTCTAAAATAGAGTTATTGTATGGTATGATATCTAGAGTCACTGTGATACAGTTTTGACATCCCATCCCATTTCCAAGAATTACAAGTGAAGGCTTCTTATCAGCAAAAAAAGAGCTTGCCCTTGCAGAGATGAGTGAGGGAGTCTAGTGACATGAGCAATAATTATTTATTTCCGCTGTTGAGATGGGAAGAAGCTTTGAGTTGATTAGCAGAGGGTGAGTAGAAGTAATAAATTATGTGTACAGAAAATGCACAAAACAAGTACAAATATTCTATGATATTGTACAGTTAGTTATTGTACACTTGGTTATTGTACAGTAGAGAACCTGTTTGACTAGTTTAGGTGCTGACGTTTGCCCAGTGCTTCCCACACGAGGTCCCATGATTTATGAGTCCAATGGTCAATGAGTCAATGAGTCATGAGTCGGTAATTGTGAAGAAGAGCTCCCCAAAAAACCTGTCGGCCGACTGTCGGTCAACTGTCGGCCGACAGTTGACCAACAGCTTACCGACAGTCTACCGACAGCTAACCAACAGGTTACCGATCGGTTAAGAAAAAGAAAAATTGTGGCAAAAACGAGCAGTTAACGTGACATTCCGTAATGGTGATGTATGACTCGACAGACTTCACCTACCGGTACTTACCGATCAACTGTTATCAGTTGTTATCAGATGCGTATAGGATATATCACTTGCGTAATTTACAACACACCAGACAATCTAAGAATCGCATTGGAAGATAATTTAATCGAAAACTCTGCTAAAAACTCTGAAAACCATAAGCTACGTATCGATACATAGTAGAGGAGACAAACACTTTCCTTCAAATCGCCCTACAATGCAACGCGGCCTCTTATGTTATGTCATGTATGTATGAATGATGTTTACAATGTGCGCAAGTATCGCTAGCCAACGCTAAAACAGTGGACAAAAGCCATATTAGTAGTATAAGTGCTGCTCAAGGTATCGTTATGAACTGCCTTTAGCTCTTTTCGCGTAGTTTAGAAGCAAAAGACAAGTAAATGCTTACGATCATTTTAGTTTGTCCCGCCGACAGGTTACCGACACGTTACCGACAGGTTGCCAACAGGTCACCGACTGTCGGCCGACTGTTGGCCGACAGTCGGCCAACACTTTGGCCTCAAACATAACACAAACTGTCGGCCGACAGTTGGGCAACAGTCGGCCGACTGTTGGCCGACTGTTGGCCGACAGTCGGCCGACTGTTGCCCAACTGTCGGCCAACAGTCGGCCAACAGTCGGCCGACAGTTGGGCAACAGTCGGCCGACTGTCGGCCGACAGTTGACCGACAGTCGGCCGACAGGTTTTTTGGGGAGCTCTGACACTCACAGTCAATATAGCAATAATTTATTGATTAAGCCTAAGCCCTTGTTTCAGTGATTAGGCCTAAGCACTCTCTGAAATTTTAGCTTTCATTTTATGGGTTAGGGTAACTGCACTAACTGATTGACTCATTGACTCACAGACTCATGACTCATTGACTAATTGATTCATTGACTCATAAAAATTAATAATACTTGATACTCTTCCCACACACACAAATCTGTCACACTTTCTCGGTTGTTTGTACACATTCTGGTTGTTTGTAATTGACTCGCCCTAGTGGACCATTAAAAATTACAGCCCAACTCGCAAAATTACTCAGCGATACTACAATCCAAAACATCTCATAAGATATATTTATTTATTCTGCAATAAATGGAATTTTAAAGCTTCTTTCCTGTCTTTAGTGGTAGCATGCAGCCCTTTATTATTACTGTCATGTAAGACACAGCTGTTAAATTTTCAGCTGTTTAATGCATGCTTTCCGGTAAAATATTTTGCCAGTTGTTTGACAGCACATTAGAGTCTACATACCATTTGCAGAGCTTTAGCCAATCTTGTGCCCCCACCAGTAGTCACCTTCCGTAATTCTGCCAGTCCTTTGTTTATCTTTGCTCTAAAATTGAGAAGCAAATGAACCATAATTTACAAGTGTTATTATAATGGGCTGAGGTGACCTGTATTGTGAAATGTTGAGTTGGATGATAAGGCACCAGTATTTCAGTGGCCATTATTTTTGTTTCACACTTTTTTTCAGTTATGATTGACATTCTTGTGTTCTGTTTGTACTCCACTGAGGAAATGGAGATCTATGCACTCGTGAAGTAGTTTCCATAGCCCTGTGCATATATGTCATTGAGATGATTTTTTATGTAAATGCGAGGGTCTGGATGCATGTCCTTTCATATCATCATTATCACCATCATCATCATTGTCATCAAATCTTTTTATGCCCTTGGATTTTAGAGCAGCTTGGTGTAGCTAGTACAGTACCTCCATGCATTTGACTCCCAACCATGAAAATAACATGTCCACAAAGGACAGACTACATTACACCTGTAAACTTTACCCTAAACTTTGCAAAATATAGTGTGTGGCTGCTTTTATGTACAGTACATGTAAAACAGTGTGGTTAAAAACATTGAAGGGTCATGAGACAGGGCCAGCAGTTTGTCATCCTTATCCAAGAAGACTAGAGAGTCTACCCATTTGCAGTTGTCATTATAAAGGTAGCACATTCTCCTCAGTTATTCCCTGAGTTTTGGTTTGGCTGGAGTTTTGATCCCACAACCTCGCACAAGGCAGTCTGCTGCTCAACCAACTGACTGGTTGGTGGGTACATGTATTGATGACATTCTTGTGTACAGTATCATGCCTTGTTGTAACTTGTTTTCATAATCCAAAGGATAAATAAAAAGCAATATCCCAGTACATGTACATGTGTAATAAGTAGGGCACAAATATTGACTGTAGTAAATGTAACCATTTCCTGATTAACCCCCATAATTCTGTGAACTCAATATACCTTGACTATTTCTTCACAAAAAAACTCACCTGTCACCTGTCAATCTCAATACAGTTTCTGTACGACTGATTTCCGAAAAAGTAATAAACGACACGCGCACACCTGTGCTGGATATAACATAGGAAAAGTGATATGAATGTACATCTTGAACTTAGTTGAATGCTAATTAAAACAAGTTGACCACCACCAGCCCTAGACTGGTCACAGGTCAAGCAGTACAGGGTTGAGCCATTGGTAGTTAAAGGGTGACACAGGGGTTTCAACAAGGAGTGGCAGCTGGCTTAAGTAGAATAACTGACTTTATTAGAACTGGTCCTAGATGAAAAGGAGAATTCTGATTGGTTCTCTGAGCTGTCCAAATTTTGCAGCATATATAGGTTGCCAGACTTTTCCCATTTTCTGTTTCCATTTTCTTTGACATAAAAAGAAAAATGCGAGAGATATTTAATTTTTATTTAGTCATGTGAGTTCCAGTGCAAATTTTACATGTACCTCCCAGATTATCGAAATTATCGATGCGAAGCTTGTGTTCATGCTCTTATGGCGTATGAGTCATGCTTCTGGTTTACTTGTACACAAACGTTTTGTTCAGAGCACTTTCACTTGCACACTGAAAGATGAGATTAATACTATTCGGCTTTGTCTGTACTGAACGTTCTTGTTTGATGTGTGGTGAGGGATAAACAGTGATAGTCTGGCACAAAATTTTAAGCCTTGTTAGCTGGAAATTCGTTTTGCTGCCACATGTCCAATGTTTTCCCTGAGGATACATGTAATTCGCCGCAAGGATTCCAACCAAAATTTCCCAGTACGGACCTCACACTACTTCAATAACATCTATGCACTCTTAGGGGTGTCTCTGGGCATGCCATTTTTAAAAGAATGCTCCCAAATGCCACATTTCACAAGCAAAATTGATGATCATGTTTAGATGACTTTGTGTTGTCATTTTCCAAAAATAAATACCAGTTATTAACCGAGAGTGAAGTCATTACAGGGAAATCTCAGACCAAGGCCTTGATGTATGGACTGAGCGATAGTGAGGTCAATACATCAAGGCTGAGGTCTGAGATTTCCCTGTAATGACCGAACAGACAAGAATAATAACTAAAGTTATTTATTACATGGCCTTTTTTTGCTCAGTTTTGGCCTGTTCTTCATCCTTTGGATAATAAAACTCGCTCTTGCTGTCGCTCTCTCTGTCGCTCCTACTAAAGAAGTATCTGTATGCTAGTTTTTCTTTAAGTTATTTAAAATATAGTTGTACTTTTTCCATATTATTGTTTGTTGTTTTCACCCACATGCTCATACCTGTAGCTTTTAGTCTCAACTCAAAAGAACCATTGAGCCGAGAAAAATTTTCATAATGCCTGGTCATTACAAGAAAATCTTGCCTGCTCAACAGCCAATCAGAGCATGCGTACTATTGTAGCCATATAATAAAGAGTTTTAATCTGCCTAATTTCTCAATTAGGAAAAAGAAGTAGCCTCCAGCCTTTTCGTCGACTGTGATGACCGCACTCATTAAAACCACTGTAGCTGTCTCATGGAGAGTACATGTAGCTAAGAAATACCAAAAGGGTCAAACAGAAGTGAAAGCAGTCAAATAGTAAAGTGGTCAGCAGCCAAATGCATAAGTTTGGGTTCACACTGATTGTTGCAGCTTTGTCACAGCATGGCAGGTTTCTTTTACAGGTCATGGGTCACAGGTCACAGGTCATTGTTTTACTAATACAGAAAGCATCCTAAACAGTCATACAAGCTAACCTTAGGCCTAATTAGACCTAAAGAAAAGTTTTTAGGCCTAAGGTTAGCTATTATGAATGTTTAGGATGCTTTCTGTATAAGTAAAACAATGACCTGTGACTTGTGACCTGTAAAAGAAACCTACCGGCCACAGCAATGTTCCACAATGTCTCAGGAAGTTTGTGGTGGCATTGAGCATTTGGTCAGCCAGGCCACTTTCCTTGAATTCAAAGTCTAAATTCTAATTTTTAATGGTTTCATCCTCTTGGAATAAGCTAAAAGTTTATAGAATTCAGGGAAATCAGAGTTGGAGAAGTTTATTCAGGGGCACCTAACAAGAATATAGTTCAAAACCACTTAAACATAGCATTGTTAAACGTATTTTAGAATTTAAAGGGTAGATATACATGTAGGCATATTTTTATCCCCTAAAAATTTTTCATCTGTTTGGATTTCCTTGCTGAAAGTCTAGTGATCTAAAAATGATAGGGATCAAAACTTACCTTTTCGAAAATTTCAGCCAGAAAAAAGGCTCCCGAAAATTCTACAGTGTAGGTGACCTTTTTAGAATAAAAATGTTTGAAAATCCTAGGAGAGGCAGGCTAGCAAGAAATTTTACAACAAATGTTCCGAAAATTCTAGATCTCAAATTGTCTTCCGAACAGATATTATCCAAAAATTGAAATTGGGTGCCCCTATTTATTACTTCTTTTACTATTTTACATGTGTTACCCTCTTTAAATAAAGTTTGATTGATTGATTGATTGATTGAACAGTAGTCCAATGTTATCATAAAACTTGTTATTTGATTTTCATTTTTATTTTGTACTTTGCAATACATTGGGCCAGATTATTTTGTTTTGTAGCTCCATATTGGGCAATTAAGCCTCAAACTTTTAGTTGCCATGGTACATGTT